>LAPY01001061.1:111219-125137 GCA_000970635.1 Eragrostis tef | reverse complement strand
TTGCTGCTGTGCTCGCCAACGCCGGAGGGGGAGGTGGCGCGGACAGCGTCACCAACTATGTTGGGCAGATGGCCATGGCCATGGCCAAGCTCGGCACGCTCGAGCACTTCGTCCGTCAGGTACGTACGCGTGTGTCGCTCTGCGACGGCGAACGCTCTATCACATTCACGTTGGTGTTCATCGAGCCATGGCGTCTTTGTCTCATCTGTGTCGCGATGTGCTGCGTCCAGGGTGACCTGCTCCGGCAGCAGACGCTGCAGGAGATGCGGCGGACGCTGAACACGCGGCTTCTCGCGGCTCCGGGCGCTCAGCTCCCTGTGGCTGGCGCGCCCGAGGGACGTCTGACGGGGGTGACACCCACCAGATGTTGTACACCAACACAACATACAACTTGCGGCATCGTAGATCATGATTCGATTGGGCTGAGATTCTACTACTAATCGCAAAGGCTTGCGATGACAACCATGTAACGGAAACTGAATTAGCTCACTGTCTTTTTTTTTTTTTGCGAGGAGCTGACTCACTGTCCGCTGATGTTCGGCGACTGCCTGCTAATGTAGTGATTCTAGTGTAAGTGTAGCGAGTTCTGAGCTTTTCTTCTGATAATGCTAATCATTTCCGAGACCAAGGAAGCGTTTGTACAAGTAGCTCATTTATGATGGACGCTACCGCTCAAGATACCGTGCACAGAATGTGGTTTCTGCCTCATTTGCGTGTATGTGCGCGTGCAGAGACCTGGCGTGTTCCCCGCCGTGGCTCAGCGGCTGCATGCCTCAGATGCTCCTCTGATGCCCAATCATGTCCAAGACAGTGCACGCCGGCCGTTCGCGCGCCGCGGGGCAGGATAGGATGCCGTGGGGTGGGGACAGGAGGAGCCACGCCCGGCTGGGTGCCGGACCGAGCGGGCGCGCCGTGCTCTGCGGAGCGGTGAGGACTGAGGAGGAGGGGCAGCCACGCCCTCGGCTGGGTGCCGCGTGCCCGCATCGCTCGCGCGCGCTGTGGTGAACAAATCAGCATGACTATCACGACCGATCGACTGACGCCCGGTTCACTGCCACGGAAGACCGCGAACGACGCTAGCTAGCTAGGCACTCTTGGACGCTGGACATCTTTCCCTCGAGCAGTCGTGTCAACCATAACCATTGTAGGAACCGCGGCGTTGCCGGATTTTTCTTTTAGATATTTGTTGGTCCGTTTCCATCGAAGCGTCATGATCCTTACAACTTTGCACCTCGAAAATCTAATGAAAGTCATGCCACTCTTATGTTATCATGTTGCATTTATCTACCTCAAAATCTTCGTTTGTAAATATCTTTACATGGGAGATTTCTATTGTGGTTATTATTTGAATTTCCATTTGGCTGACTAACAAAAGAAAAATCTGAAATTGATCATAAACCTTGTGGGGGCAGCGGAAATAGAGGACCAAATTACGTTTTTAGAATGGAGTTTGCGAGTATATCATATTTGTCATGAGAAGGACCATCTCATTACCGCAGCCTAAGATTTGGTTGATTTAGGGATATATACTTCAACAATTTGTCATCATTTAGCTTGACAAAAATGGTAGTAGCGCGCCTTCAAGACATGATGGAATTGGAGAACGAGTAAAGTGATGTTGTTGTAGTCAAATCCTGACATGCACATGTGCATATATGGAACATAAGTGATTTTTTTTTTATCTTTACAGTTAGTTATAAGCTTAGATTGCGATAATAATACCAAGAAAGGCTGGTGTGGTGCGCTACGCTCGTTTGCCTCATTCAAGACATATAGACTTTAAGACGAAGATTAAGAATTGGTATATAATGATTATCAAGAAGGCTTGGACAACCTGATGTGAGTTCAAGTGCCAACAATAGCATTTGTTCTGTCTATTCATTGGTCCATTTTTTTCGGCTACATGATAGATAACATGAAGAAACCCGCAAGGAGAACAAACTGAAATGAGGACCAACCACCAATTGAAATGCAAGAGGCTATTGCGAGAGGAACTAAACACGGTCTAGAAGAAATTAATTACAGAGGGCCAAGTTATGACTCGGATCAGGCTTAGAGACAAGTATGACTCGGTTCATGCTCAGAGACAAGTTGGGTTGCGACGACGTGGCTGAAAAAAAAATCAAACGCGTCATTACAAAATGGATGTGATAACAAGTGAAGATAGCATATCACCCAAAATTTTATTGGAGCATAATTTCTTCTGCTGCAATAAAATAATGCACGGTGAACTTAGAGTTAAAATAACATTGAGCATTACATGACCATTCATAGAGTTTTAAGCACCACTTGTCATTGATTTATGGTAAATATACAATTTATGAAAACAACAAAATGTTTAACTATTCACAGAAGCCAAAAACCAATGGTTGAATAGGTAGTGAGAGACTCCAAAGTGTATAGTATGCTTGTAAACGAAGATAATATAACATAAGGGACACACATATTTTTCCTTTCTATTGATTTTTCATAAACCACGTTACACTTTTCTGCATTTTTCCATTGGTAAATACGTGTTGATTTTATGATGTCCATTTGTTTTCAAGTTTTATCCACTCCACGATATTATCTGCTTGTTTCTTATAATGTACTTAACTTCTATTATGCGTAAATCAAAATCTAAAATTATTTATTTATTTATTTTCGTCTATGGTGTTGGATCGAGCACATACTGAAAAAAATACCATCTATTAAGAGTAACACAAGACATATGTTCACAAATAGACGGCCCAGAAATTACTAAATGAATTACTTTCACGAAACTATCAATACTTTAGTCTTACTAGTATCTATGCACGGTGGCATGCACGTACAAAAATTCTTCCATGGTGGCTTTGTGACATCATGGTAACAAACACACAAATGAAAACATATGATTAATTACATTATTCACTACGCTGGATGGATGTCGCTTTGGAGAGAAACGAGCGACGCATCTCAACTGGCATCATGACAGTGCACGCGCGAAGGACACGAGCACAACGTGTGAGATTGAATGGGAATGGGACCATGACCACTTGTCGGCGCCAAAAAGGAGATGAAGGAAGTCGACGTTGTCGTGCTTTTATACAAGGGTCGAGGCTATTGTTGGTGTTGGCAGTATGACGAATGTGGCGCATGGTTCGAGGTGACACGGCAAAGTCAACAAACACGGTTATGATGCGGCAACCAACACAATTGAGAAAAAAGAGTTTTTAAGGGTAAATTGTCATTTTGCATTGCCATCAATGCCTGTGGCATATAGAGTAGGGATGACAATAGGTAAATTACCTACTGGTTTTGCATTTTCACATCCATATCCGTCAGAGAAAATTATACCTATATCTATACCCATATCCGCTCTCGGGTAGGACTCTATTTCCATACCCATATCCGTGCGGGTAACGGGTACCCGCGGGTAATCCATACCAACACAAATTTAAACAAATTATCAATATATCACCAATTTAGTAAGCTTTAGTTAGCATAAGCATATCTAAATAAAGTCTCATAACAGTATAAACCATTCATAGAGCTAATAGACCATTCAAAATATAGATCAAAATTAAAATTTCACAAATAAAATATAGGTTCAAGCCACAAATCAAGCATAAGTTTAAGCTATATTCGGACTTGCTCTAGGGGTTTTGCATTTCCATACCCGTATCCGTCAGAGAAAATTATACCCATATCCATACCCATATCCGCTCTCGGGTAGGACTCTATTTCCATACCCATATCCGTGCGGGTAACGGGTACCCGCGGGTAATCCATACCAACACAAATTTAAACAAATTATCAATATATCACCAATTTAGTAAGCTTTAGTTAGCATAAGCATATCTAAATAAAGTCTCATAACAGTATAAACCATTCATAGAGCTAATAGACCATTCAAAATATAGATCAAAATTAAAATTTCACAAATAAAATATAGGTTCAAGCCACAAATCAAGCATAAGTTTAAGCTATATTCGGACTTGCGGGTGAACATATATTGGTTATGGCTTTCCATACCCTTACCGGTCATTCCCGATGGGTACGAGTCTTTACCCATTTTTATACTCATGGGTACAAAATGCGTTCCATACCCGTCCCAAATAGGATATTTACCCATCGGGTAACGGGTACCCATTGCCATCCCTTATAGAGGGCAAATTCTAAATCAATTATAAAGAAGTTGTCTAAAAGATGAAACTGTGTAGAAAGGTAATTTGTGGCGGGTGCAAATCCTGAATAACCCGTGAATCGTAGATGGGGCACGTGTGGAAACGAACACGGCGCAACCAATGGCGATTAGCGAAGCAAACGGGAAACGACGGCACACAATCGTGCAACCGTGTCACGACCAAGGTTTACATAACCGACACTACCGTTCCAACCGAGCCGCACGGTTTCACCGGTTTTACCGGTTACCGCGGTAACGGTCAAAACCGACCAAAAATTCAAAAATCAAAATTTGAATTCAAAATCTTGGTTACCGACCGGTTTTTTCGTAATCGACCGGTTTTCTCGGTAAACCGACCGGTTTGATCGGTTTGACTGGAAATTGCGAAAATAAGCTCAAAAGGTTAGAAATTTTGACATGAACTTTGCTGAAATATTCTAATAAAAGTTAACCAGACATTGACAACATAGATCATCAAATATTGCACCAATCAACCTCATACAACACAGCACAATTCATACCAAGTCTAACATAAATTGTCCGATACATAGTTCTTGACGAAATTTAACATACAACATATTTTTGAACATATTACAGATTGTTTTGTGCACATCAACATACAACAATGGATACAAACATACATCTCAAGACCGTATGACGTCGGATTGCGGATTGTTCGTGGCGTTGTATAATTGACATGAAGTTAATTCGTTGTGTAGCCAACAAGTATGCCCTGTACTCACTCCAACTTTGATTGTTCCAAGCATGGTTTGTTTGCTATTGTGAGAGCAACATGTTATAAAATTCAGGTTCATCCCTATAGCAGCACTACATTGCATCTCTACAAAACTGCAACTTTATATCAATCAAATGCAATCAGAAAAAAACCCGCATGACCTGACCTTCCCCTCGGCGTCGCGGCGTCAAACCGGTCGATTTTCACCGGTAACCGCGGTTTGAACTCAAAAAACTGATCGACTCCATCGGTAACTGACCAGGAGGCGATGCCGACTGCCGATTCCGCGGTTACCGCGGCTAAATCGCCGATTCCTGCGTCGCGCTCGTCGACAGGAAACCGTCGGCGAGCGGCAGATCTGGCGGGGGTGCGAGCTGGGGACCGAGCTGGAGCGACGGTGGGCGAGGAGGGGACCGAATGGGGCGTCGTTAGCGAAGGGGTAAGCGGATAAGGTGACTTTTTTTATTTTTTATTTTTCTCGCCCATTCTGCCATTTTTTTCACCCATCAAACGATCTAGTTTTTGTTAACCGTTTTCACCAATGTGTTACACATTACCTCTAGTTTATTTACATATTTTTTATTTCAAAATTTTTCAAATTTTTAAAAATTTCAAAATTCAAAACCGGCTTACCGGACTAACCAACCGCGGTTACCGGTCGGTAATCGTCGGTTTTGTAAACCTCTCACGACAGAGACCGGTGGCGCACGTCCGGAGGAATCCACCGCATCACGTGGACTGGCGGAATCTCCGTCGTGCGCGGTCCAAGATTCTGACCAGCCATGGTCTCAAAACCCACATACCCTAATCCGCCCTACCCCAATGACATCCGGTCCTACTGAATCTGCGCCCCCACAAGTCATCAGTATCCCACGGACCAAACGAGCGCAGCAGCCGCCTCGCGGGTGGGCGCGCCATTAGCGCCGCAAATAACCAAGGGATCCGACGGCGGAGAGGACAGGATTACCATCCGCAAAAGCCCTAAACCAGATCGAGACCCCCACTAAACCCACCACCATTTCGCCGCCATCCGTGACGCGAGCCAGCTGGAATTCGAGCCTTCGAGCGCCTCTTCTCGTCACGAGGCGGCGATTTTGGTTTCGGGCGATAGGCAGGTGGTGGTGGTAGCCGCAGCTGAGCCGCGCCGGAACCGGAGCGAGCGACCATGTGCGGCATCCTCGCCGTCCTCGGCGTCGCCGACGTCTCGCTCGCCAAGCGCGCCCGCATCGTCGAGCTTTCCCGCCGGTAAAGCTCGCCTCCACCGCCGAATCGTCGTCCCCTCTGTTATTTCACTTTCTCCGTGTCTGTCCGTGTGCGCCGCGGCGCGAGCGCTTTCATCCGCGTGCCGGGAGGGTGGCGGGTTCGGATGGATTGGGGTTCATGGATTTGTTGAAATGGGAACTCTGATTCGTTTTGACATTTTTCTTCTGTGACGTCGCTGATTTACTTAGATTAGTAACTTGTTATGATTTCGGATTGGTTCATATGAATCAGTGACTTGTGGTGGAGTACGTCGAATTTTCGTCAAATAAAATAGTGTCTGATAATGAGATCTTTTTTTTTTAATCTCGGAAGGCGATGCTCCGGCCGGTTGATTGACCTGTCAATGTCGTTTGAGAAATTGAAGGATCGGATTTTGGAACGCCAACTTGATCTTAGCTTATGTAATGTAACATGTTGATAGCACTTCCCTTAGGTGACATCTATCATCATTTTAAATGTGTATCGATGTTTCATCAGAGAATAGAGCTGAATATGCGCACACATGTTCATGCTGTAGAAGATATTCTCTTGCTCGTTTCATTCCAATGCACTTAGAATGTTGTTAATTTTAACCAGAGCAAAATGTAGTATGTACGGATGTGCTCAACAATCAATATCCAGCATTGTTCTTCTTCTTTGATGCTTTCTGAAGTGCTTGTGATGAAAACTAGGAAATTATGCAACCTTCCTTTACTCGACTTGCATATATACAGTAATACGGAGTACTCTGTTTCCTTTATGTTTCATTTGTGCTTGTCCTGAGATTTTGGTGATGCTGACTTGGGATTAAAAAGTGTTTAATAATATTATTAGCATTTTCTACAAGAGCAAGTAAAATACTTGGGAACATCAAGTGAGAAAGCATGTGAAATGATTTGATTGCCTCAAAAATATCAATTGCACAGGCGTCCGTTAGCCAACGCATAAGAGGAAGAAAAGAAGGAAAATTGCCTAGAATTGACACAGGGAGTTATGATCACAACAAATTTAAGTAATTTTTTTAACTAAGCCATAAGAAATAGTTAAAATGTGCGCGCCTCTCCATCGAGGAAACACACTACTGTGTAGTACCTGTTTCTGGATTTAAATTTCTACTAGACTGAATACCTAAAAATTTTAACGGCATCATCTTACAGTCCAACATAAGAGCACAATGTTTATTTTTTGAGTCTTTACTTTTGTGAAGTTTTTTAGGCAAGGCATGATCCATGTTATGAATCTCTTATGGACTTTCGTAGGTTACGGCACAGAGGACCTGACTGGAGTGGTATACACTGTCATCAAGATTGCTATCTTGCACACCAGCGGTTGGCTATTATTGACCCAGCATCTGGAGACCAGCCATTGTACAATGAGGACAAGACAGTTGTTGTGACGGTCTGTATCCAGATATCGAGAAAAAACCTTTCTATTATCATACTTTTGTTCTTGCTAATTGGAGTTCGTATCGTCGTAATAACATATAACATGTCCTTATATGTTCCGCTTTTCGCAAATATCACTTGTTTCCGGATGATTTGCCATGGGATTTTTCTGTCTGTTGTCATTGTGCTCATGCATCTTAATGTGCCATGGCCTTAATCCACCATACATCCTGCTGTTCTACTTTGAATATAGCAGCTATGGAATAATGTACTTCTATATTGTTACTTTTGAAACACAACATATCCCAAGTTCTGATAAGAAAAACTTATCTTATTGTTTTTTCTAGGTGAATGGAGAGATCTATAACCACGAGGAATTGAAAGCTAAGTTGACATCTCATCAATTCCAAACTGGCAGTGATTGTGAAGTTATTGCTCATCTTGTAAGCTACATATGTTTATTTGCACTTTTCTTTTGACACCATTGTTTGCTTTTGCCACCGTGTTCCCTCTTCCTCAAAGCATCTCTTCTGATGCAAACCTATTATGTCTTGCAGTGACACATTTTAATGTTTTTTATGCAGTACGAGGAATATGGGGAAGAATTTGTGGATATGTTGGATGGCATGTTCTCATTTGTTCTTCTTGACACACGTGATAAAAGTTTTATTGCAGCTCGTGATGCTATTGGCATATGTCCTTTGTACATGGGCTGGGGTCTTGATGGTATGTACAGCGAGTCTGTCCATCCAGAAATTTGAAGTGTGAATTCTTATATATACTCTTTTACTTTTATATATATTTTTTTTCTGGAATTTCTTTGCTTTGTTTAGTTGTACCTTTGTTTAAGTTGCCATTCAGTGCTTTAAGGCCAGGATTCATGCTCCGGGTAATACCTGCAAGGCTGCAAGCCCACAGGCTGACATACTACCTGCACATTCTTTCCTAGTTATTAGAGCCTTACAGTACCAACGGCATGGTTGATCTGGAAGCATAGAAATAGGTGCGTTTTTGAGAGTGCTTCTCCAAATGCTAATGTCATATTGCAGGATATCCAGGATGATGCCAAGATGATGTTTGGCAGGAGCGAAAGGGCTTAGTAGTATATGTACTTAAAGCCTTTGTTGTTGTAACGGGTCGTTGTCTTTAGGTCTGGGTGAGTTAGATGTGGTGGAAAAAAAAATAGAGCTTTACTGTTTTAGAATCTGCTGCATACAAGGAAGAAGTTAAACTGTTTATATTGGAACACTGCATTCTTAGGGACTAGAGGGCCATGGAGTGGTGTAGCTAGAAGAATTTGAAATGGACTAGGCTTGTGTACGCTCTTTAGCATCCATAGTAAGAATATAGACTTTACGGTATGATATTTGGATGTTACAGAGGTTTCTTGGTTTTAAATTTTCTATGTTTGATAATGGTTCCAGCCATGATTTTTGGAGTGCTCATTACCTGCCACACTATTTGTAAACCTGTTCAAGTCTGTTCTATTGGCCAAAACAAAAATAAGGACATTTAATATCTACTTATATTTTCCCTGGGAGCTCTATGTTTTTGTAGAAGAAGAGTTCTTTTCCTCTGATAGATCTGGGTGTACTGTTCTTGTCCTTTTTTTTCTTCTGTCTTAAAGAAATTGGCAGTATGGTGTTGGCATTTAACTCGTTTTTTACATTTTAGTTATGTATTTATATGAACTGCCACTAGACATTTTAATTCATACATTCATTATATTTGCAGGGTCAGTTTGGTTTTCTTCAGAGATGAAGGCGTTGAGTGATGATTGTGAACGCTTCATATCCTTCCCCCCTGGCCACCTGTACTCCAGCAAAACAGGTTTTTTCCTTGTACCCTAACCAAACTGATAATCTCATTCATGTGATGATTGCTACAACTATCTTTTTGTTTTGCCTATGAACCTGTTTTCTTTAATCCTTCCTAGGTGCCCTTAGGAGGTGGTACAACCCGCCATGGTTTTCAGAAATTGTTCCTTCAACCCCTTACGATCCTCTTGTCCTTCGAGAGGCCTTTGAGAAGGCATGTCCCTTGTCTTTTAACTCTTTGTTCTATCTTTATTCTTTGTGATTGCATCATATATGTCTGATGTGTCGATGCACCACATTTATTTTCATGATAATTACGTTTAAATTCTTCCATGCCAATCTGCTGTATTTATGCCTCTTGTATGGCAAACTTATTTGGTTTTTTCTGTTGATTTTTCTGCAGGCTGTTATTAAGAGGCTAATGACTGATGTGCCATTTGGTGTGCTCTTGTCTGGTGGACTTGACTCTTCTTTGGTTGCAGCTGTTGCGTCACGGCACTTGACAGAAACAAAAGCTGCTAGGCAGTGGGGAAACAAACTGCATACATTTTGTATTGGCTTAAAGGTAAGTTTCTTGGGTACCCTAAGTATTGTTTTGCAGTATTTCCAATTTTAGAGTTTTCCTTCTTGATGAGTACTTTGCCAAGAAGATGGAATATTTTCTAACGATATATGCATAGGAGGATAGGGAAAAATATGATGAAAGTCTTCTGTTTTCCTTTATTTAGGGCTCTCCAGATCTTAAAGCTGCCAGGGAAGTTGCTGACTATCTCGGCACTTTACACCATGAATTCCACTTCACAGTGCAGGTACCTTTTTCTTTTCTTTTTCGTCTTGGCTGATATCTTTTTTGAGAAGATATTTATTGTTATAAACAAAATATCAGGAAGGCATTGATGCCTTGGAGGAAGTAATCTACCATGTTGAGACATATGATGTAACAACAATTAGAGCAAGCACCCCAATGTTCTTAATGTCACGAAAAATTAAGTCTTTGGGTGTGAAGATGGTTATTTCTGGAGAAGGTTCAGATGAAATTTTCGGTGGCTACCTTTATTTTCATAAAGCACCAAATAAGAAGGAATTCCATGAGGAAACGTGTCGGAAGGTAACTTAAGCCTTTTCACAGTTAATCTCTTACTATCCAAGGTTGTAAGCCAATAAAATGCATATATGAAGGCTAGCAGTGTATTACTCAGTACCAGCCACGCTTGTCCCCCTTTTAGTTTAGGTTCTTAGTTGTTCAGTTGGTTTATTTGCAAACATCAATGTACTTACGAGAGATCTGTTTGTTATGACTTTAGATAAAAGCTCTCCATTTGTATGACTGCTTGAGGGCCAACAAATCAACTTCTGCTTGGGGTGTTGAGGCTCGTGTTCCATTCCTTGACAAAAGTTTCATCAACGTAGCAATGGATATTGATCCTGAATGGAAGATGGTATGGTACTAGGTATTACAATAGTATTGGACATCCGAATTTACAGTGATATAATGATTGTTGTCTTGTAACTTCCAGATAAGACGCGACCTTGGCCGGATTGAGAAATGGGTTCTTCGTAATGCATTCGACGATGAGGAGAGGCCCTATTTGCCTAAGGTTGAAGTTGCACTTGTGTTATTTTCATTTTCACCATATTACTTTTATCTGTTTATGCTGTATCTTATTCAGGTTTATTTTTTGTGAATAGCATATTCTTTACAGGCAGAAGGAACAGTTCAGTGATGGTGTTGGTTATAGTTGGATTGATGGATTGAAGGACCATGCAAGTGAACATGTATGCCATCTTTTCTTTGCCAAACTTCCCAGGAAGTTGGCCCTTTTGGACATCGTTTTTCTTGACTTCACTTTTATTATGTTGAAAGTTTTCTTCACATTTCAGGTAACAGACTCCATGATGATGAATGCTAGCTTTGTTTACCCATAAGAAGGAATTCCATGAGGAAACGTGTCGGAAGGTAACTTAAGCCTTTTCACAGTTAATCTCTTACTATCCAAGGTTGTAAGCCAATAAAATGCATATATGAAGGCTAGCAGTGTATTACTCAGTACCAGCCACGCTTGTCCCCCTTTTAGTTTAGGTTCTTAGTTGTTCAGTTGGTTTATTTGCAAACATCAATGTACTTACGAGAGATCTGTTTGTTATGACTTTAGATAAAAGCTCTCCATTTGTATGACTGCTTGAGGGCCAACAAATCAACTTCTGCTTGGGGTGTTGAGGCTCGTGTTCCATTCCTTGACAAAAGTTTCATCAACGTAGCAATGGATATTGATCCTGAATGGAAGATGGTATGGTACTAGGTATTACAATAGTATTGGACATCCGAATTTACAGTGATATAATGATTGTTGTCTTGTAACTTCCAGATAAGACGCGACCTTGGCCGGATTGAGAAATGGGTTCTTCGTAATGCATTCGACGATGAGGAGAGGCCCTATTTGCCTAAGGTTGAAGTTGCACTTGTGTTATTTTCATTTTCACCATATTACTTTTATCTGTTTATGCTGTATCTTATTCAGGTTTATTTTTTGTGAATAGCATATTCTTTACAGGCAGAAGGAACAGTTCAGTGATGGTGTTGGTTATAGTTGGATTGATGGATTGAAGGACCATGCAAGTGAACATGTATGCCTTCTTTTCTTTGCCAAACTTCCCAGGAAGTTGGCCCTTTTGCACGTCAGTTTGTTTGACTTCACTTTTATTATGTTGAAAGTTTTTTCTTCACATTTCAGGTATCGGACTCCATGATGATGAATGCTAGCTTTGTTTACCCAGAAAACACACCCACAACAAAAGAAGGGTACTATTATAGGATGATATTTGAGAAGTTCTTCCCCAAGGTCTGCAGGCTACTATCTGCATTGCTCTTATAACATTCTCTTAAGAAAAATTTCCTCGGCCAGTCTCCTCCCCTACTTAACCCTCTGATTATTGCAGCCTGCAGCTAGGTCAACAGTTCCTGGTGGTCCAACCGTGGCATGCAGCACCGCCAAAGCTGTTGAATGGGACGCAGCCTGGTCCAAAAACCTTGATCCATCTGGTCGCGCTGCTCTCGGGGTTCATGATGCTGCGTACGATGCACCAGAGCAAGCTCATGCTTCCTCTGATCCTGTCCCTGACAGCGGTCTTCGTCCAGCTATTGGGGAAAGCCTAGTTGCTTCGGTGACCGCTGTCTAGTTGCTTTGGTGACCGCTGTCTAAAGCTTCTGTTGTCTCACAAAATTCTCGAAGATTGTTCGGTAGTTATTTTGTCTTCTTTCACAACCATGTTGTTTTAATAATTCCTTTAATCATGCACTAGAGGCATGCCTACTCCATGTTTGCCATCATGCACGGGTTTGATCAATGTATACACTGTTTATGGTCTGATCCAATCGATGTAAATATTTTTCATTGTGTAATCGATTTCATCTAGTTTCACACCGCTGTTATCAGATTTGCGTATTTCAGTCCTATTATCCCCAACTTGCATGCCTGGCACTTCACAGTGTTTATGAACAAATTTCACAAGGTTTAGTTTTCTTGTCGGTGACATGGTAAATATTTACCCACGGGCATACAGCAGCGTTACTACGTGTTAAACGTGCAATTATCTCTGACGGATTGGCATGTGAATTCTGATCACTTGTTGAATTATCCGACTATTTGTGAGTTCTAGAAAAATTGAATTTCATATGCAGTAGTATAGTGTTTGTAGAATTCTGCCATATCGTTTCACACAGGCCATGGTTTCGTGGAGTAAAATTTTTTGTTGGTCATGTCTCAATCCTAATTTTTTTCAAGAGTTTCAGTAGCACCTTAGTTTTTGGGAAAGGAGCATTTTTTTAGATTTAACAACGTTGTGCGTTCATAAGGATAAGTGTGTATTGTGAGTGTCTGAGTTGTACTGTTCGAAAAAAATCATAATTTTCTTAAATAACAAACTCTGATCTTGCTCGTCACAATGCCTGTATATCTTTACAAATTTTCTTAAATAACAAACTCTGATCTAGCAAATTTTGCTTTACAAAGGCAAAATTTGCTAGTGGACATCCTTCAAGTGTGGCATTTGCTCTTGGACATCACTCAAACTCTTTGTCAGAAGACACTGCTCAACTGTGGTAATTTGCTAGTGGACATCCAAGTCATTAAAATAATCATTTTCTTATATGATTGGGAAAGATGAACTTACAATTGACACTAATACTCCTGTTGCGTTGTTGAGTCGGAACACGTTAATTTTGCAAACAATACCATTGATTTTTTTCTTATGGTTTACCATTTAATTTCATTCATGGATTATCGTATTTGTCATATATAATTAATTAAAATTTACATATCATGAAATAAAAAATTATAATGAAATAGTGTGTTAAAAGTAGCTCATGTGGCACAAGAGTGGCTCAAAGGACAAGAGTAATTTCGTCTATTTACATGTTCTATCTCTTTTTTATATAACAAAATGAATATTTTAATGATTTGATGTCCATTAGCAAATTACCACAAATGAGTAGTGTCTTCTGGCAAAGACGCGTTTGAGTGATGTTTAAGAGCAAATGCCACATTTAAAAGGTGTCCACTAGCAAATTTTGCTTTACAAATTTATTTCTGGT
>LAPY01001061.1:99919-110533 GCA_000970635.1 Eragrostis tef | reverse complement strand
AATTTTGCCTTACAAATTTATTTCTGGTATGTACAGCAGTGCTTTCATGAAACTACGCATATAAACCGTCCAGCAGAAGATGGACGGTCGAGATCTATCCCAAATGCTCAGATGCCTGGGCGACGGTCGGCGGATATGGGACCCGTGCCCGTCAAGTCTCCCCCCTTTCTCCGCTGCACCTTCACATCCCGCTGCAATGGTATCCACCGTCGCGCGCGCGCGCCTCTCGCCGCCGGCGTCCGCCGCGCACAGCGCAAGGAAGCGCGAACGCTCACCTCTCGCACCAGGACGCGCATCTTCGTGGCGCGCATCCGCTGAGTACGCTGCGCCCCGCGACGACCGCCGCAGCTGGCAGAGCCGCCCCGAGCGCGCCCCTGCTCGCGTCTGGCAGCGGTTCCGCGCGCCGCAGTCTGCCTTGCCCTCCTCCAGGAACTGGATTTCCTCGGAGGACGCATCTACCTCCTGTTCCGGAGGTATTCTTGCGCTTACTTATCTATCACATTGCTTGGTTTTAGGAGGAAAATAGTAGCGAGGTGCCTTTGCTCACCAGATGTTTGTCTATATGCCTGACTTAAGTTACAGTGTTACTAGAAAGTTAATTGTTCACCTAGCTAGTGCAAATAAGAAAATTTGTCGGATCAGTGAAATTTCACAGTGCCACCGAACTACTTGGTCTTTGGTGTGAAATTGCGTTGGTTTGAATTTGATGTGAATTTTTGTTCTACTATGGATGCCATTCTTGTACTATTAGTTAAATTTTGTACTTTTTTTGCTAGATTCATGCACAGTAATGTCATACAATATTTTGGCTGATTACAACGCGCGGAACCATCCTGATCTTTATTGGGATGTCCCTTGGCATGCCATGAGGTGGGATTCAAGGAGACGGCTCATTACCCGTGAAATTAGGCACTGGGACCCCGATCTAGTATGTCTTCAGGTAAGGATACAATCTGTGTTCCGGTGGTATCATTCTCGCACTTCACTCTGAACACTTTTTGGTTTGGAACTAGGAAGTGGATAGATTTAGAGACATTGCTGCAGATATGAAGAGCAGAGGATATGAAGGTATATTTCAGGTACATCACTTCTTTAAGGTGCCACCTTTCAAATATTTCTGTGTTTTCGCTTTTAAACGCCTGTAACACTATCGTTAGGAGCGAACTGGGGATGCTAGAGATGGATGCGCCACATTTTGGAAGTCAGAACGGTATGAATGATTCATTGGTCCTTTGTAATCTTTTTTGAGGAATATCCTTTGTAATCTTCATTGGTCTGAATAAAGTGGCCTTTTTTTCATCTTCTATCTTTGTTTGCAAATGTAGGTTACGTCTGCTTGAGGAAGATAGTATTGACTTTAGTGAATACAATCTGCGAAATAATGTTGCCCAAGTAATTGTTTTTGAGGTAATTAAATTTGCATAGGACTAGTTAGTTCTAATGAATAATGACTATTGGCACTCTTGTGAAACCCAATTTGGCTTATGGTTGTACATTGAATAAGTGATTGGTACACCGAATCATCAACAAAATTTGTGTATTACTAATTCCAAGAACTGTTCCCCAGTTACCATATGTTGTAACATCTGCTCTTTGTTTAACCTGTACCCAGTACTAAGTAACTACTGTTTTCATGTTGGCATGTTGACTTCAATTCTGCATGTTTCTTACCTGCTTACTTTTCAGCTTAATGGAACACACAAATTAGTACTCGGGAATATTCATGTTTTGTTTAATCCAAGGCGAGGGGATGTAAAACTGGGCCAGGTACATCAGTTACTCCATCCTCTTTTATTTCCCTGTATATCCTTTACACACTTTCACCATTCATATGACCATTGCATGTTGGCATGTTGACTTCAATTCTGCATGTTTCTTACCTGCTTACTTTTCAGCTTAATGGAACACACAAATTAGTACTCGGGAATATTCATGTTTTGTTTAATCCAAGGCGAGGGGATGTAAAACTGGGCCAGGTACATCAGTTACTTCATCCTCTTTTATTTCCCTTCCCTGTATATCTTTTACACACTTTCACCATTCATATGACCGTTTCTGCATAATGCTCATTTGCTGATAGTTTAACATGCTATTCTGATTCTCTTTCATGCAGATTCGCATGCTCCTTGAGAAGGCAAATGCTCTTGCTGAAAAATGGGACGGAATTCCTATTGTGCTTGCTGGCGATTTCAACAGCACACCTGATGTATGTTTTTCTTTGCTCATCATAGTACTCCCTCCATTCGCGAAATGAAGTCGTCCGAGCAGCAGGCAAATGCTCTTGCTGTCCTAACGACATCAATTTGCAAATGGAGGGAGTACAACTGTACAAAATTAAGTGCAACAAGTTTCTGGTTCCTGCAAATGCAATGTAAACACACTAGTACTCACCAAAGATGGTACCAACTATTTCTTCAACCATGGTAGTATGGTACAATTAGTCCGTCGTAATTTCTTAAATGCTATCTAATTTGGAATGTGGGTGCCGTTGTGAGCTGATCTTGTTTTCTTGCTTTCATTGGGAGCAGAGTGCCATCTACAAGTTTTTGTCGACAATGAAGGTAGAGGGATGGCTCGCGTTTTCTTCTATTTCAAAGTTAACCCGAATTATCACAAAATTTAATTAACATTGTATATACTGTGTATGATTGTTGTGTCACCAGCTGAACATTTCTTTGCATGATAGAAGGCAGCTATCTGGACTTGATAGTTCTGAATTCGGTCAATACAAGCTCTGTAGGTCAGTGGTCTTGATAGAGTGATCCTGTGCATTTCATATTTAACTCTGTCTAAGGCTTATCCCAACCTCTCTCATAGTTTCTGGAAGCACCAATGGAGCAATGAAGAAGTGAGAAATGCGACAGGTTGTTCAAATGTCATGATCGCTGAACATCCATTGACGCTCTTTAGTTCTTATGCTACATTAAAGGTATGCAACTTAAGTTAGGATCACTATGTTTGTTCAACATTTTAGGATTTTTAGTGAAAATAATCGTGTGCAATTATTTTAGGGAAATTCGAACAAAAGGGGTCTTCATGGTGAGCCCCTAGCAACTTCCTATCACAAGAAGTTTCTCGGCACCGTTGATTATCTGTGGTATGCTTCTAAATTTTGTGTACATCATTTTACACGTGCACAACGTAATTGGGATTCTTTGTTGAAGGTATACTCCTGGACTTGAATGCTCCAGAGTTTTGGACACATTGCCTATAGATGTTTTGAGGAGAACAAGGGGTCTTCCAACCAGGGTAATCTCTCATTTTATTAATGTCATCGTGTTTTAAAATAATCCTTTTGTGAAGCAATATCTCAAAAATTTTAAGCTTTGAATGTGTTTTTCAGCTTATGTGTTCTGCTGATTTGTTGCATAAAAAATAACAGGAAATAGGCAGTGATCATTTGCCCATTGTTGCTGAATTCGCCTTCACACGGGTTGAAGACGAGTCTGAGATAGAAGATGAGTCAGACCAAGATGATGAGTCGGAGCAACATGAGTCAGAGGAAGAAGTACGCAAAACTCAACACAAATATTTCCCCTCAGATAGTGAGTCAGGTTGAAGTGAGTGATTAGGTTGGTTGAAACGGTTTAGTATATTCTTCAGAAGTAGGGCGCTGAATGCACCAGAGACTGCATCACTTTTTCATGATCCAGAAATAGAAGTTTGCCAGTTCATGCTGCCCATACTCATGCAATGAATTCCCGATAACTTGGTCCATGTAATTTCTGTAGTTGAGGCAAATCTTGCTGCTGAGGGAGTCACATGGAGGACTATCAGATACGCGGGGCATATGCATCAAATGCAAGATTGCAAGGAAACCTTCAGCTTTTCTCGACAATTCAGTGCAAACTATGGATTAGCAATCATGGAAAGAATAGAAAACAGTCAGCAAATTAGGCGATTACTGGATTTATTTATTCAGATTAGATGTGTCAACTAGAGATATTAGACATGTAATATTGTAACGTTTTGTTGCTTGTACTGACGCAAGCTCAACAATCTTAGTACACCTTGTACTAATTTTATTTAAAGAAACTTGGGGAAACACATATTACATCGTTAGGAACTTTAAGCTAGTTTTTACTGTAATGAACAAGGATGTTCTGGCTCCCACAAAAAAACGCTATGTTGATTCTTGAATGCTCATGACAACAAATGGAAACCTCAAATACCCATGTCTTCACAAGCCGAGAAACAGAGCATCAGGTGGACCTCCCATTCTCATTCCCGTCACCAGGCAAATCAGTGCCGGGAATGAGAGGCCACCCAACGGATTTTGAAGATAGGGAGGCAGCCAATCACAGCCAAGCATGCTGCCACGTGTCCAGTCGCCACTCCGGGCGAGAGGACCAGCAGGACACGAGCGAAGCGAGACCTACGTGCACAATAACCGTTGGTAGATTGCAAGGGCAGCACAAACGAGAGAAGAGCAAAAGGAGAGGCCACGAACGACGCGCTCCCTCTAGCGATAAGACTAGGTAAGGCAGCGGCATGGCGGCCACGGCGTACTCCGTGGCGCTCCTCGGCGGCGCACGCCTCCCCGCCGTTCCGCGTTCCGGCCTTCTCCCCCGGCGCAGCAGCGTCTGCACGCTTCGCCTCCAAGGTAAACCGACTCAGTCGCTGCAGTCTGATAAGAGATTTCATATGCATCGTCATTTACTCACGTGTGGTGGTTTGGCAAATCTGTGCAGATGCGCCGAGGCTCTCGCTGCTCCGCACGAAGGCGGCCTCCTCCGAGGACTCCTCGGCCTCCGCCGACGAGCTCATCGAGGACCTGAAAGCCAAGGTACGGCCGATGCCTCTGTTCTACACAGCTTAGCCGTGAGGCAATGTGCATGGCTTCACGTCATCGTTGTGCCTTTTGACAGTGGGACGCAATTGAGGACAAGCCCACCGTGCTGTTGTACGGCGGTGGCGCCATCGTTGCCCTCTGGCTGACGTCCGTGGTTGTCGGCGCCATCAACTCCGTGCCATTGGTAAGTGTCCGGTGAATGTTGCTGGGTGTTCTGGTTGAACCTTGATCTGAATTGTGAGAATCCTTTGTGTGCTTGATGGAGCAGCTCCCCAAAATCCTGGAGCTTGTTGGACTCGGATACACCGGCTGGTTCGTGTACCGCTACCTCCTCTTCAAGGTAATCATTAATCAATAAGCACCGATCCGCTGTTATTTCTGCAGTTCAGAGTTAAAGACGACTTGCAATTAACATGCTTATGCACTTCCCTCAAAGCAGCCTAAGCCTCTTCATAAGTTTTTCTAAATTTGATAAGTACATTTGCGCGTAGTTAACATAAATCTTTTGTTTCTTGCTTGATTACAGGAAAGCAGGAAAGAATTAGCTACAGACATTGAGAGCTTGAAGAAAAAGATCGCTGGAACAGAATAAACCTTCTAGAAAGTTTTTGGATGGTTGCATCTTCTTGGGAGACAAAAAATCTAATGGGAGAACCAACTACTTGAGTACTGCTGCCCATGTGCGCTATGTCTGTATACAAAGGAAGCTTTGTTATGTTGTGCAGTAACATTGTAGTTTGAATGTATGGTATTACTGGTTTGTTTTATTGTTCTTTTTGTTTACAAATTTTGTGAGTTTACGTTGCCTGGAATAATTACACTAGAGCACAACAATATCCACAATCTATATCAACTTGGCAATCTTTGGCAGTCAACACCAAACACAATAAAATATACTGAAAGTCGTTTGGCAAAATTGCATTTGTTACTCATTGTTCAAACAACTAAAGAGTGGATGAAATTGCATCTTCTTTTTTGTGCCAACATTATGAAAGAAGTTACGAAACCTATGCGTACTTTACGGTTTGTTTTAGAATGAGAAAATAAGACCATCATTATGTGAATAACAAGCAAACTAAAGAACACACAAGGATTAAAGTAAAAGATACCATGTTATAACCAAAAGACAAATCTGATATATTACCGTGATTAAGGCATAGCTTCCACATATTGCCATATTCAATTGGGATCTATTATTTTTTACTCAAATGAAACTCGTGGCTAGTAAACTGTGACAGGATGACTTTAGTGATTTCTTCTACCTTTAGTAGCAACAAGATTGTCTTATCTCTACACAATGACAATGGTACCCAAATGCACCATTAATTGTGTTCTTCTTTATACTACTTAAGTTTGGTGACACCGCAACTTTCTCGCTATTTCGCCAACTCCTTTGATACCACTACAGAGCTAACCTACCACCCCCCTCTTTTGTAAGTACGGTAGCAACCAAAATCGTCACAACCTCATAGGACCCTTAAACTTTGAAGCAGCCACCGTCATTAATTGAAATATCAAGCACCAAAAATTTGTATAAAATTTGATTCGATCTTGTATATTTTATGTTTTGTCAGTTTTGCAAATTTTATACTTTTGAAACAGGTTTAGTGCCAACAATAAAAATAAATCATTTGTTCCTTTTTCTGCTTGCTCCATACTCTAATCTTGAAGTCATGACTGCGACTAGAACTGATGGCAGCAAACAAATACACCCAAATCCATATTTCCTTTACCTCTACTTTTTGTTAGTTTTGCTAAAGTTAACTCATTTTGGATTGGTTACTGATGAAGTCGAGGACAATCCTCCTCACACGGGGTACATCTAAAAGGGCAGACCGACCCGCATAGGTGGTGCTCCCACATGTGCACGCATACCTTTCTAGCTCTTATTATATTCGTAGTTTCCACCTAAGTTTAGAGAAATAGTTTTTGAAGTAATCTCTTTAGTTCAACAAAAGTTGGAAACACAAGTTTGTTTACTTAAGTGCAATATGGCCATGTTGATTCCTGGTGGCGGAGCCTTGTGGAGGCGAACCTGGGCCGCGGCCCTCCCTTGCCTAAGCAAAAGTTACTTCGTGTGCTTACATTACATCAGCCAACGGAGAACCAGCTGGACCGACCAAATGCCTCATGTAGAACAATTTTGAACGCAGAATATAAACATCAGCACGACATCAAGTAGTAACTTAGCAAGCCAACACCAACGCTTACCTGTCACTAATTAGCCAAGGACGAAATCCAAGGCCCATGGTTTTCCTTTCGCTGAAGTGATCTTGCAAAATATTGTGCGATTTCACCATAGTTTTTCCAAAAAAATATGTGGTGATATTGCAAAATCTGAAAATCAATGGTTGTTTCACAATTGGACTCTAAAATTATGGTAAAGATGTTGTTGTCCCATAATAATTCTGTGTATGTTATGATAGTTAATTTTGAAGTTATCTGATTCTGAAAACGAATCAACAAATGACAAGTAGGAGCTATTATGCATATTTAGGTATCGTTATGACTTTAAGAATCCAGCATTTTGCAAAGAGATTGAGAGTCTCCTGAGTTTATTACTGGATAGAGTACTCAGTTATCTCTTATCATATTCCAGGATTTATTTTTTGTCCGGTACAAAGCTGATTGGACTTTAAGATTAGTGGTTCAAGCACGTGGGTAAGTCTGCAAGTTGATAGGATCTCTCTTGCTGCATGTAAGATGCAACGGATGGAATGTCTTGGGAGTAGGTGATGAGAGACGGAACTGGTACTATATACGATTATGTTTATGTAGACTTTATAGCACTTAAAATCCGTAATAAGTTTCAGAACAAAGAAATCAGGGTATCAAACGCAGACATCCATATATTTTTAGCATCTAGATCTACTCATCCAAGTGACACGACCTTGTTACATGATCGTGCTTATATTACCACTAGATCTGTCCCATCTTGACTCGTAAACAATACTATACATTATCCGAATAACATTGTAGAACTAAGAAGACCGACATCCTACTAAATCAGCTAAATCTTGACCACGCCATCCATCCACTTCTACTACGGTAAGAGATCTGATGGTAAAAAAAAAAACAGTAAGAAGTAAACAATGATTAGTAGATGGCAAACAGAAGAAGCTGCAGAACACAAATTGGATTTCAAACAAGGTGTCCCAAAGAAATTACCTTCTATGGTGACGCTGTTGGTGGAACCGAAGGAACCGGGGGCATTATAGGCGGAACAGTTGTTGCTGTCAAATACAACCACCATGTCAATGTATATGCAAACATAATCCACGTAAACAACAGATGACATACATGAAAAAGATTTAACTCACTGCCGCAAGAGAAGATCGTTTGCAGCGGCAGCATGGCGCCGCAAGTGAGCGGGAGGATCATCATGCGGACCGGATCGATGGGCCGGGCCAGCATGCTGTTCATGTCACCGTTCAAGCCGTGGCACAGGCAGATGGGCGCGTCCTTGATGACCGACTTCAAGCCGTCGCAGCACGTGCTCGGAGGCGTGAGGACGGTGAGGTTGGTGAGGTAGTCCATGCACGTCATCATGCCCAGCAACGGCGTCGGTTGCGGCGGGGGTGGCGGCGCGCCACCGGCGACCACCGGCGCCTGTGGTGCCGGGGGTGGGTTACCCGGCAGCACCGGCGCGGGATGCGGTGCTTGTGCAGCATCCGCGCAATCTGGCTTGAGAACTTGGGGCCTCGCCTCGGATGATGGCAGGTGTGCCGCCGCCACGGCGAAGGCGAAGTACAGGGCGATGAGCTTGGAGGACGCCATTGTTTTGAGCTGGAACGGGAGGTTTGGGAATTGGGATGCTATTGCCGAATGGCTTTTCGGATGGTTTGTGCGGAGGATGACGTGCGGCTGGCCCGACATTTATAGTGCTCGTGGTGTCAAGATAGAGGATTTGAACAAGCTGTAGTAAGGTCGTTGGACTTCAGTGCGTTGCCCGTAATACCGTTTCTGAATTTTGATCTATCTTCAGAATGGTTAAAGGAAACAGTCCAAGGAGTATGAGGTGCTGTCTCTATCTTTTACGCACATGATGCTAACCTTTCGCAGATAATTTTTTTGCGAGGTTTTCGCAGATAAATTTGGAATATTGGTAATCAGAGCAGTTCAGGTGGTACGGACTCTGGGAGCGCTGGTTCCAGAATAACCAAGTATAGGTGCTGTGCAAACTTTTGCATTGGTGTTATTTACGAGTCCCGCATCTCTCAGGCACGAGTAGAGACTGAGGGCTAGTTTGGTTGCCGCCCTCACATATGTGCCTGAGCATTTTGCATGCCTGAAGGTAGCCTGAAGTTGCTAGATAATTTGCCTGATCAGGCACATCGAAAATCAAGAGCATTGTTTGGTTGATGACCTGAAATGATGCCTGGCAGAGAAAGCATCCAGGCAGCGTTTGGCTCATCACATGCCTGAGATTACAGTTACCATCCTATAGTAACATGGTGATGTTACCTCCACCGGAAGCGTTGGAATTATTGGGCCGGTTTAACTGGGCCCATGAGGATATTCCCAATAATTTCTGAAAATCTCAAAGACCCATTAAGAAATGGTAAGAGTGCAATCCTATAGTGCTATTTATAATGGAAGGTGATTCTACTCAGGCAACTTGGCGACGAGCGAGCGCGAGCTCAGGCGCTTGATTCTGTACGCCTGAGTCAGGTGCATCCTCTCAGGCAGATAGCATCAGGCGTTTTTCTCAGGGTAGCAACCAAACACACCTCCGACAGATCACAGGAACCCTCTCAGCCCAGGCATTTTTGGTGAGGGCAGCAACCAAACTAGCCCTGAAAACCTCGTGCTCCGTTTACAAGCGTCCATTTAGTAGACCTTAAAGTTTGTTGTATTTTCCTTCAAGGTTACCATGTTCTGTTCTGGACTCTCATCTCTCATATACAAAGACATCATACTAGTTCTGCAGATAAAACCCAAAATCATCATCTAAAGGTTACTGTCTCTAGTTTTTATTTTCCTTTTTGGTGATAATCGGAGCAGTTCTGATGGTACGAGACTCTTGAAGTCTTGAGTTGCCAGGTTAAAAGTAGCTAGGTGCGGTGCAAATTTATACATTGTTGCATAGTCCACCAACTACCAAACTTCAGTTAGAGAACGAGAACCTTGTGCTCCATATCAAAATGCTGGATTGAGATACAGTGGTTTTTGCTTGAAGCTTACCATATTCTGGACCAGCCTGAAACAGGATCGAGTCGACCCGCCGAACCTCACGACCCGCACCTCAAAATTGCTTCCGAATCGGTTCGGCTCGACCCTATTTCAAAATGGGTCAAACAGGGGCGTGAACCATTTGACCCTAGGGTCGATTCGATCCTCATTCCCGCAGAGCAGAATCTCGCGATTCCTGGTTGCCGCGGCCGGACGCCAACCTCTCACAATCCTCCTCCGCAAAGCCAAATCGAGATCATCACTACTACCAGTCACCTCCTTGCCGCCATGGACTTCATCCGCTCCTTCCTCGAGAGCTTCAAATTGAGTTCGCGTGGGAGCTCCTGCTTGCTGGTTTGACCCAAGGCTGTGAGATCCTAACTGACCCAAGGTTCAACGTATTCCTTCAAACAACAGGGGCGGGTTGACCCTTTACCCCACTTTGCAACGAAGGAGTCGCAGGATCAGCAAACGGCTTGCTCCGAACCTCTCCCTTTTCAGCCCTAATTCTGGACACCATTTGCTCGTCTATGAGATGATTGGATTTTACTCTACTTCATCCGACCATTGACAGATTGTGTTTTTCGACGAAGCTTGAAAAAGGTCGAAGCCCAAAATATTTGGGACAATTATGCCCCCCCCCCACCCCT
>LAPY01001061.1:69148-79536 GCA_000970635.1 Eragrostis tef | reverse complement strand
ACTATTTATATTTAAATAATGTATTTTTATGAATATTATCTTCTAAAGTTTAAAGACTTTAATTTTGACCAAACTAAGAAAGTTTACATTATATTTCTGGATGGATGGAGTGTAATTCAAGACCTTTTGGATGGCCAATTTGTGAATATATGACTAAACATGAGCCGATCGATGTGGCTAAATCTCTCCCTTTTTCTCATTTAAAGACATTTCATACAATCCCATTCCGTCGTGTCGCATAACATGGACTTTATTTATCTTTTTTTTTGTGTAAAAATTAATGTCTGATTCATATGACCTGCTCTGATTTTTCGCCTACCTACCGACGTTTGGACCGATCATATCACCTTCCTCTATCGCTCGAGCTGTCAGCCTTGCCCTGTCAGCATGTACGGACAAACGAAGCAATCATACAGGTCCCCTTGATCTTGCTGATCGCGTGCAAGATGATGCCAAGACAGCCAGTTTATAAGTCTCAAAGACCTTCGAACACACGAGAAACGCAAGGTCGACCTGAACTCGGTGCAGTTGCTTTCAATTTTGTGCTGGGATTTTTGTAGGATTGAATGAGATTGTGGGGTGTGGGGGCAACTGGGTATAGTAGCATCACACATAATTCTGAGACCACTACAACTACTATTTGTAAGGCTCTGGCCTGTCTGTATATCACGACGACAACTTGGTAAGGCTCTAGCTTGGCACAAAAATCAGCTATTATGTTTTGGTTGTCTTGTCTTAAAATGTGGTAAAACAAATTATTAATGGCAATTTTGACTAGCTTTAACGAAACTTTATGTTTGAGCAGAGAGGAAAATCTGTCGAAGCCATGTTTAGCGGCTCATGGTGTAAGCTGTTCAGGGCTTTTAGGCTGCTTTTTTGGACATTGGCCCGTTGGCAGGGGTCTCAGAGCCGACAAGAGTTTCCAGAGGACGATCCCCATAGGCTGAGACATTGTATACTGCAGAACCGCATCAAGCTTCGCCGGCGAAAACGGAGCTCAGTCCTGGGCCTCTTTGGCACTAATCGATGACAATATGAGCGTACAATCAAGCTATTCGCCACCTCACAAGACTTCGATAAGATGAACCATGCATGGTATAACTCTCATATGAAATTAATATGTACTTAAAGCATTCCCAATACATATACGAAAATAGTAAAACATAGCCAGCAGCATTCGCACAAACGGTCAGGCACTTCTCAAGAGTCAGAAATAAGAACGACACTGAGCTGCTCTGCTTCTGCCTGGGTTTGCCCCTCGACACCACGGCAGGGCCAATCCCTGACGTTTACTGCTGCTGCGGCGGCTCCTCGAACTCGTGGCCATGATCCAAGAGGTAGTTGGCAGCAAGCTCTTCGTCCTTGTTGCACGCAAAGAACACCTCCAGCACAAGCTCCCGATTGAAACCCATTGCCTCGAGCTGTTTCAGAATATGTCAACGTGACTATACATGAGAACAGAGCAACATTCTAATAATCATTACATGTGTACAATGTGTGCATTATTCTCAGAGTTGGCAGTCTGTTGTCATGCACTGCACTACAACATGCACTGCATTCAGAGGCAGAATCATCACAAATATAGTACTACCTCCGTTTTTAAATGGGGAAATTTGCTACAGTACAGTACAAAGATGTGAATTTAGTCGTGACACACTCCAACTCTCGAATTTAGCTGTTGCACATGCAAAAGGTGTGGTTTCATAGCTGCAGCACACTAAACAGAGAAAAAGTGAATTTTTATCTTTTTTATCTCATTGCACGTAATACATTACAACTTCAAACTGTGCACATTGATACAGTTTGACATTCTCTATCCGTGTGTTTTTTCACATATCTTTTCAGGATTATTTAAATAACATTTCATTGAGAATAAGTTTTGTTTTGCAAAACAAACTATGTGAACAATTAGAGAAAAATCTGCAAAAAATCACATTGATAGAGAATGTATCAATGTATCACTGTGCAAAATTTCAAACTATAATAATATTTGATAAATTTTAAACTTTTTTGAATAAGACGAACGGTCAAACGTAACTCAATAAGTCAACGACAACATCAATTTAAGAACGGAGGTAGTATCAAAGAATGCCCTGCCTATTGCGACATCGAAATAAAATTGGAGCAGCACCAATATCCAGTTACACAGATTTTTAGGCACTGTCCATTTCCAGTCCCATCACCTACAAAAGCATATCATAGAAACACATCGCACCAGAGACAAAACTGTGCTACCAGCCACATATAGAATTTGGAATTGCATTAAATTCAAAAAAAATACTAAATTCTGGAAACTATTTTCTACTCTAAAATTTAGGATCCCGTCATATTATCTAAAACGCAAGATGCGGAGTGGGCCTACTCAGAGTAAACATGTAAACCAACAAAGGAGCATTACTTTCAGTAAATGTCATGCAAACTGTCCTAGATAAACTAGCTGGAAGCACATAGAATTCAAGTAGCAATAGCAATGTTCAAAATAACTCCAAATAACACAGAATAGACAAAAGAGATGTACCCGCTGGATAGCCTCCCGTTCCTCTGGAGTAACTGTCAGCGCTTGTGGCATTGCAGCTGCTAGTTGACCAAGTATGTTTCTGGTTCACAAGCATAATTTGTGAACATTGTTGCGATTTGCCTGAACAGTTTAAAGTCGTGACTGGGTAGTTTCACTTACCCTCCAGTACCACTCTCAGGTGATTCATTCACAAGGCGGAGAAACTCGGCTTGGTTGTCCTGGATCAACCGCAGCACTTGTGGGTTCTGTTTGCTTAGCTCTTGAAGCATTGGCTGTCACTCAAAAGAATCTTAAATTAATTTACAACAAAAAAGCTAAAATGGTTGTCCAAACACATATCGTAACAAAGTACTAACTAAAATCTGTACCTGTAAGATTTGAGGATTAGCCTGGACCAATGCAAGCAGTGCTTGAAACTGAAGAACAGTTACTAGTAGTTAGCACAGCGCATCAAGGAATACTTTGAACAGAAGCAACTATACAATGATACCTGTGGAAGTTGTCGTAAGGCATCAAGGGCGCCAGTTCCAGCGCCAGCGGCAGCCGCAGGATTTGCCCCACCACTTGGAATACCCTTTTCAGAAAATTTTAATCAGAACAGAAAAGAAACCCTATTCTAGAATACTTAGTTTCACATGAAAAAAGCAGGTAACTGTAAATGCAACTCATAAGGCTAGGTTGCAGTAAAATTGAGTTTTTCAGAGAAATAAGGGACAGTACTGATAACATATTGCAGGTTGAGGATACATGGGCAGCACATACCTGGGGGAAAAGGTTTAGAGGATTCGCATTTGGCCCAGCAGGGGCAGCAGCTGGTTGCACTGCTGGTGCAGGTGCTGGTTGAGCTTGTGGTGGAGCCTGCGGATTTGTTTGTTGGCCAGAAGCAGGTGCTCGAGCCACTGGTGGCACCTCTGCACTCTCAGGGATTCCCTACCAGGTAAGCCAGATGCAACATCAGGGTCAATTAGATTAACAATTCAGCCATTAAATAACTAGCATCTGGCTTTCCATTCAGTAAACTGTACTCAACAGTACCCATAATGGTGAACAGACTAACGCAAAGGCTAATGGTGAAAACAAATGCAAAGACTAATTGTGAAAATTTAAACAAGCATGGAACTTACAGAATACAAGTAGTCAATAGCTCTCTCAGGGTTGTTATATGCCGCACGTAGTGCGCGAACAACTGTATCGCGATCCCAGGTGCCACCACCCATGTCGAGAATTTGTTGGATTGTCTGTTCTAGGTTGTTGCCAGATACAAGATTTGATGCAGCCTGACTGTACACATCAGCATCACTACAACATCAACATGAAAGAGAAATATTATTTTAATGGCTTAACAGAAAAATAGTAAAAAAAACAAAAGCTCAAGGGTCGCTTTTCTGGGATCAAGTATATATATTATAGAGAGAGAACAAAAAGTAGCTACAAGATCAAAAGGTTGTTCAATAATAAGGAAGCAACAAGTTAAGAGCCATCCTGTCCTGACACCCAATAGAAGTAAAGAGAACAGTTTGTTTATTTTAATGTTGACCTTAGGGGGTGAAAACAACTTGCTCTAGCGTAGTAGAAAGAAAAGAACAAAGTTTCGGAAATGATCCCACATTGTGGGAACTTATAATTTTCCTTTTTGAACTAAAGAGGGGAAGAGGGCATCCGTAGAGTCACCAATATTTGATCTGTTTGTTAGTTATGTTTAACCTTTCAATTTTAGGTAGAATTGGTGCCTTCTTTAAAAACAATGTATATTAGCTGTCTTGGAAAAGGGCTTACGATGCAGCGACTGTAGCAGCTGGAGTAGCAGTGCCAGTAACTGCAGCAGCAGGAGGTTGTGCACTTGGAGGTGCCCTATGGAAGATGATGACATCAATTACGGAAAACCAAAGGCTTACTACAAAAGGTGACGCGAAAGAGAGCTCACGGTTCAGATGCAGAAACTGGTGCTTGTGAAGGCGCTGTTCTTGCAACTGAAGCAACAGGGGGTGCAGGAGCGGCAGGTTGGGCCTAGTACAAAATTAAGAGATCCACATATTGTACGGTCGTCAGTAAAACAGGAAAATTCATATAGTAAACAATGAAATTCTAGTCTTTTTCCAAGCAACATGTAACATGGACAATGATGATACTCTGATAAGAAACATATTCATCATGGATGTGTGGTACCAGTTGTGAGCTGGGAGTCATTCAGTTAACACAATACCGAACTACGTACCACACATCTTGGATGTTTATGTTGACACAATACCAAATTCGTTCACCTTTTTTTGACCTAATTCTTCCCTTGTAAACAAATGGCCAAATTTGTTCACGGCAACAAACATATGTGACATGGAAGAACCATGTTAATGAGTTTCTTGCAAGTCACAGCAGAGAAATATTTGATAGCAAGTGTTGCCATACACTACATAGATAAATCCATTTTTACGGATAAAAAATAAGACGTCAGCTCAAATTTCTTATAGAATAGAATCCTAAACAACAGTGCTACTGTTATAGAATAACTGAATCGAACATGCTAATCCTCACCGAAGGTACAGGAGCTGGGGTTTTTGCAGCAGTTGAAGGCCCACTTGATGATGCCTTAGGCTGGAAAGAAAAACACAAGCATATCAGATAATACGGAACTTAGTATACAATTAAAAGAGCTTCAAACTATTCTGACTGCAGCTGTGACCTAGGAGTCGTTCAGTTGAATAAACAAATGTTAAATGAAATATATGAATAGATTATTGACAAGACATCTACACACGGAATCAATCCAAGAACTCAAAACAAAATGCATGCATAATTTTTTTGCAATACTGTCGTTACCTTGAGAGCTAATAACAAATCATGTCTGCTAATTCTTGCAATTACAGTGTGCTTTCTAAGTTGAGTGTAATCCGAAACTAGAAAATGTGACCATACTAGTTACAAATCGGTGGTGATTTAATTGGAGCGTAAGCACCCAAAAAAAGAAAAAGAAAAAGAAAGGTACTCCAGCAATAGAAAGAAAGAACTAACATGATTGGCAATATACTTTTTACTACAAACACAGTACCAATGCATATTCACAATTGGTAAATGGTAATTTGGCATTTCGTGAAGAAAATTGGGTGGGAAGAGGTAAACGCTGTAGGCTACAAGTCCATATTAGAGCACTCAGCATTAAATGGTTTAACATATAGTATGCTTAAAAACATATTATCCAATCTTTGCTACAATATCAAATTTTCAGGCAAGCAACTGCATCTAGAAAAAAAAGGGAAAGAAAAAAAAAACCAGACAAGTGATCACTGTCACAGAAAAATTAGGCACCACTAGCAGTGAACAAAATACAAATACTATTGCTCATGTACTCAGACAGCAGCAGTAAAGCGAGCCATCAAACCAGGCTTAATGTAACCAACATAGAAGTGTTGAATGTAGCATACCACCCAAGTTTCCAGTTAAGCAATGATCACCCTATCAATGGCACTAAATCAGAGCATCAATACCTTAGAGACCATTACAACAATGAAGCTGTTCTCAGCAACTTTGTTGCTCTCCAAGGTGGTGTCATCCTTGAGAATCTTCCCTTGGTAGATGAGCATCAGCTGGTCCGCAGGGTAGACATTCGCACCTTGAGAACTCTCAACGATCCTCTTCACCTCGGCAACCTGCAGAACAGATCAGAGCAGTAGGTAGTCTGGAATTTACAGCCTTAACCAAACACATATCAAAACATTGTCGGCACACACACACACCCAACTGCACGCCAGCAGAGCCGCATTCGTGGTCACAGCATATCAGATAATACGGAACTTAGTATACAATTAAAAGAGCTTCAAACTATTCTGACTGCAGCTGTGACCTAGGAGTCGTTCAGTTGAATAAACAAATGTTAAATGAAATATATGAATAGATTATTGACAAGACATCTACACACGGAATCAATCCAAGAACTCAAAACAAAATGCATGCATAATTTTTTTGCAATACTGTCGTTACCTTGAGAGCTAATAACAAATCATGTCTGCTAATTCTTGCAATTACAGTGTGCTTTCTAAGTTGAGTGTAATCCGAAACTAGAAAATGTGACCATACTAGTTACAAATCGGTGGTGATTTAATTGGAGCGTAAGCACCCAAAAAAAGAAAAAGAAAAAGAAAGGTACTCCAGCAATAGAAAGAAAGAACTAACATGATTGGCAATATACTTTTTACTACAAACACAGTACCAATGCATATTCACAATTGGTAAATGGTAATTTGGCATTTCGTGAAGAAAATTGGGTGGGAAGAGGTAAACGCTGTAGGCTACAAGTCCATATTAGAGCACTCAGCATTAAATGGTTTAACATATAGTATGCTTAAAAACATATTATCCAATCTTTGCTACAATATCAAATTTTCAGGCAAGCAACTGCATCTAGAAAAAAAAGGGAAAGAAAAAAAAACCAGACAAGTGATCACTGTCACAGAAAAATTAGGCACCACTAGCAGTGAACAAAATACAAATACTATTGCTCATGTACTCAGACAGCAGCAGTAAAGCGAGCCATCAAACCAGGCTTAATGTAACCAACATAGAAGTGTTGAATGTAGCATACCACCCAAGTTTCCAGTTAAGCAATGATCACCCTATCAATGGCACTAAATCAGAGCATCAATACCTTAGAGACCATTACAACAATGAAGCTGTTCTCAGCAACTTTGTTGCTCTCCAAGGTGGTGTCATCCTTGAGAATCTTCCCTTGGTAGATGAGCATCAGCTGGTCCGCAGGGTAGACATTCGCACCTTGAGAACTCTCAACGATCCTCTTCACCTCGGCAACCTGCAGAACAGATCAGAGCAGTAGGTAGTCTGGAATTTACAGCCTTAACCAAACACATATCAAAACATTGTCGGCACACACACACACCCAACTGCACGCCAGCAGAGCCGCATTCGTGGTCACACGAACCAACACCCGCAAATCCCCAACCCACAGGAAACCATAAACTACACCCATGAGGGACCATTCCCAATTCCAGGCGCCACACGGCAATCGGTCCCAATCACCCGCCGCGCGGAGAACACCCCTGAAACCCTAGATTCAGATCAAAGCCAGGTGGCGCACCGCGGCACAAGCGCCCAGGCTCCGCGCCCGCAGGCAACGCGAAATCGCACCGAGCCGCCACCGAAACGCCCGGGAATTGTACGGAATCGCTGCGATTGGGGGAAGGAAGATGAGCGGAAGGTGCTAGTAGGGGGGAAGAGAGGCCGTACAGACGACTCGGCCGGCGCCTCGATCTCGAAGCTGGTGCCCTTGAGGGTCTTGACGTTGAGCTTCATCTCGCCCGCCTCCTTCTCACTCCCTCGCCGTAGCCGACTCTGCCTTGGAGGGTTTGGATTCCTACGCCTTGGGGTTCGTTCGACCTCGCGAAGACGACGAGAGCGCACGGGGGCAGCACGGTATTATAGGCCAAAAAAATCCAGTAGCAGCAGAGGAGCACAGACGCTAGAAGCCGTCAACTAGATTGTGTCGCTGACGTATGGGTCCCATGTAGTGCGGACCCGGATGGACAGTGGTGCTATGGGTGAGGAATCGAGTGAGATGCCAAGTGGGGCGAGGCGGTGGGCGGATCAGGATGCGCCGTCACGGTGTGTGGGAAAATGTATGGGAGGGCAAGTGGCGAATTGGAAGTGGCCACGCGTGGTAGTTGAGGGAGGAGTGCGTAGGGAGCGAGGGCGCAGTGGATCCCGGTAGATACTTCGCAGCGGAGGAAGGGGAAACGGATGTGGGTGCGTCTGGGAAAAGGTTTGCTGCTCTGGCTTTTGGTTTGGAGGACAAGTTGAAAGAAAAGCGATCCATCGATCCCCCTTCCCTTTGCAGAAACGGCGAGGCAGTAAAAAGTTTGGGCGTCAGCGCACGGCGCGGTCATGCACCGGCAGTAAAATTCTGGTGCCGGCGCATGCCGCGACGTGTGCTGGTGCGCAGTTGCGGCCGTGAGCCGCGGCACGCCTGCACGCGGGCCCCAGCGTGGGTTGTCCGGTGATTAATGCTGAGAGGCGACCACATGTCGTCGTCGTTGGGCTCTTCGGATGGGCAAGGGCCGTCGTGCTGCGAAGCCCGGCCCTGGAATGGAAAACCGGCGGCTGTTGCACACGGGGGTAAAGGAGGCCTGGCTGACGCTTTGATGGGCTCCGCCTCGCCGTAGAAACGAGCGAAACAAACGGACAAACCGTGCAGCGAAGAGCCGAATACGCAAGGGGCATTTATCGATTCATTCATGATGGTGGAGGCGGTTGACCTGCTACAGGCGATTGAAGAGGGTGACAGCAAGACGCGAACTGAAACAGGCGATGATGCAGCTGATGATTGTGTTGCCAGACAGCCAGAGTAGTAAGTATGTCAGTAGGCATGCCCAGGGAAACTGAAACAAACAAGTTGGGGTTGGGAAGATCTACATTTGGTGCAGTCCATTTGAGCGAATTCGGCATGCCCAGGGGAGCTTTCTGAGCCCAGTAGAAAATGTTCTCTCGGTCCAAGACTGCAAGCTTTTGCAAAATCAGCAGGCCGAGAGGAACTTTTTGTGAGAGGCCTGTCGCATCTCATGGGCCGAATAAGTAAAGTACAATCTGGTCTAGATGACATAACCTTCCGATCTACAAATGATGCAAATCACATGGAGTTCAAATGTGACTGTAAAATGTAAGATTGCATACTTATTCAGAAGCAGTTAAGTTTAGTGAAATTGGATGAAATTACTTATTAGTACAGACAACCATGCCTTGCTTCCATACTCGCGTCGACGGTCGGGATCTTGGTGGACTTAACTTTGGTGAATGCCCTCGTTTTTTTATGAGGTGAACTTTGGTGAATGCCTTACCCTTGTTTCAGTGTCGCATTGGGCATTTGCCGTGGCCCATAGATGTCACTGGAACTCAAATTAACATTCCATTTCGCAAGGGCGTCTCCTCTTTATTACTAATCCCGTCAAAGGTTCTAAGGGAAAAATAACTTTATCGAACAAACTGATGATATACAAGCACGAGCCTCTTCTTTTTGTAAAGTACATATGTACATATGACAGCCTTTCTTTGGAAGAACAAAAAAGGGGGAAAAAAATGGAAAACACTCTGCAAGCTACTAATCATCATGTGCATATACAGAGAACTGACAAACCCTCTGAACACAGGGGGCAAAAAGTTCCGGAACTGTCCAACCAAATATTACAAATCATTTAGCTAGGAGTATTATTATTCATCGCCGCCAGTGGCACAATAAGCACGTGCCAATCGAAGGCACAGCTGAGCACCAGTGGCGCACCGATCGGTGAAAAATAAAGGAACAAAATTTTGATTCAAGTTGAATAATGATGAACTAAAGCAGCTTCGACGAGTTGTTTGTTTTTGTCATCACGCGTTCCATGACGACGGATGAACGAGCGGCGGCGACGGCCGTGTGACAGCATTTTGCTGGATGACTGTTATGCGAGTCCGGCGATGGCGACGCTGGCTCCGGCGGCGGCGGTGCGCTTGACGAAGCGGCCCTTCATCCGCGGGCGCTTCTCGGCGTTGAGCTTGCGCACCTGGTACCGGATCTTCTTGGAGAAGAGGCGCGTCCGGCGCTTCTCCCGGTACCGCGACACCCGCGCCTCCCGGCCGCCGTCCATCCCCAGCCTCGGCAGGCTCAGCTCCTCGCCGCCGTGGCCGACGACTTCTCCCACCACCCACATGCCCTGCACACCACGTACCAGATTCATAGTTAGCAATTACTCTCAACGTTAACAACATATGCATGCACACGATTTCACACGCCAGGAGTGGACGTGTTCGTGAACGTACGTACCGTGTAGTCATGGGGCCAGCAGTCGTCGAGCTTGACGTGGGGCCGGTCGCCGCCGCCGGTCCACGGCGAGGC
>LAPY01001061.1:31461-59005 GCA_000970635.1 Eragrostis tef | reverse complement strand
CGCAGCGGCGGTCGAGGGCGGCAGCAGAGTCGGCGGGGGCAAGCATGACGATTGCGGCTGAGGAAGGCGGCGTGGCGACGATTCAAAAAAGAAGAAGGTGGTGCGGGCTTGAGCCAACGCGAAGCAAGCCGTAGGCCGACCTATCCATGGGATTCCGTTGGACGACCTGCCAATAGGAAGTCCCTGCCTGCGCAGGGGCTCTTTGTTCGCCAAGACCAGCCCAACACGGGACTCTTCTTCCTCCTTATTGCAACAGGCAGCTGGTGCTCCCGTTCTTCCTCGATTCGCTGCAACAGCGCGGCTCTGCCTGCCCTCTGCCCTACACTGCGCCACCACAGCCCTGCGCTCCCCTCTTCTCGGAGCAGAGCCGCCACGGACCTGCGCTTCCCTCCGCCAGGCGCTGCGCCACTGCGGCCCTGCTTGCCCGCGAGTCGCCTCCGATCCCTACGCGTGCTGCGAACCGATGTGGCTCCTCCTCGCTGCATGGGCCTTGCGCCAAGCAGCCCCGCATCACCGCCGCCTGGAACATTTGAGGTTCCTCCGTGGAACAATTTTAGATTTCTACGGAACAATTGTTTTGATGCAGAGAACAATTTCAAGATTCTATGGAAACATTTTTTTTGAACGAGGGAAAAATTACAGCTTATCGCCGGAACAATTCATATTTCTTCTCGTCGAAGATCATCGCCGGCGCCACCGAGCCGTGGCCTGGCGTGGCATGGCGAGTTGAGCCGAGATGGTTCGTGAGCCTAAATTAAGATCGAGCCGAGCTGGTTCGTGATGACCCTCGAGCTTTTTTGCCAGCCTTAGGTGCAGCGACGGGCGACGGAGAAAAGAAGACGATGGCTATTTGATGGGCTGCCTCGCTACGTGGGCCGGCCGTTCCTGGGCTGCGAGAGGGAGTCGATGCACGGCTTTCAATCAACAACAGGTTCTGCTCAAAAAAAAAAAAAAATCAACAACAGGTCTACGTATAAAGGCCCCCGCCGAAATTGCCAGCCTAACGGACTGCCAAATCGCGGTTAATTATAGCAGCAGCCAAGCGCCCTTATTGAAACGGGCGAGGGCTCTTGTACAACAGTTAGCTAACTTTGTCTACAGACGAATTCGTGGCCGCTGAATGCATGGCGCAGAACGATCTTCCCGATCGTTGTCGTGTTTTGGCCGTTTGATAAGCTTCACGCCGCTCAACTAAATTGGCCCGTCTGCCCATGTGTGCTTGCTGTAGCTAAAGTTCGTTTGCGGCTTGGCGGTGTTGAATTATGCATGAATCTCATATATATATCTTCATGATAACAGATTGGTTATATGCTCAAACACATGGTTTTCTTTTGGTTGTAAGGTATATAAAAAACTCCCAAGCTCATGATGCAAGTTCGAAACTTCTTCTGCCAGTTTGTCGCTATGTTGAATCACTGTCTACGATGTTTCTGGTGTCCCTTTGCTTTCAGTATTGCATCCATTCTTAATTTTACTATGCATACTAAGAATTATGTTAAAATTTATAGCCTCAAGATAAGCGTAAAGATGATACACTCCAACTTGACGTTTGCCAGTTTGATAGCAGGAAACAATCATTTTCGTGTCAAACTCCGTGTGATCATGCATGACCATAACATATGGCTTTCTCCTATTAATTTGATCGAAGCACAAGCACAGAGACCAGCTGCTCTGCACTGCTTCCATTATTTTCTTGGCATAAACCTATTATCGACAAAATGGGGAATACTATGCACACCAAAAGATCAAGGGGGTTTAGGAATTATAAACCTTGATCTACAAAATAGATGTCTTCTTAGTAAATGGATTTATAAACTTATAAACGAGGATGGTGTTTGGCAAAGCCTCCTAAGAAACAAGTATTTGAGAAACAAAACTATCACTCAGGTTCAATATATTCCAGGAAATTCTCATTTTTGGTCTGGCCTCATGAAGGTTAAAGAAGACTGTTTGAGACTGGGCAAATTCAACCTAGGAGATGGTACTCAAATAAGATTTTGGGAGGACGCTTGGATTGATAATACACCTTTTAAAAATCAATTTCCTAGTTTATACAACATAGTAAGAAAAAAGAGTGCGACTGTTGCAACTGTTCTAAGATCTGACCCGTTGAATGTTTCTTTTAGAAGATCATTAGTTGGTAATAACTTAATAGCATGGCAAGAGCTAGTGGCGAAAGTTATGCATATGGAGCTTAATGATCAAAGAGATACATTTAGATGGATGTTGCAACAGGATGGGAAATTTACGGTGCGTTCGATGTATAGAGCGCTTGCCGAACCAAATTTTGTTCCTCACAATCATATTCTTTGTAAACTAAAGTTGCCCTTAAAAGTAAAAGTTTTCATGTGGTACTTGATCAGGGGTAGTTCTTACCAAAGATAATCTAGCAAAAAGACGATGGAAGGGTAGTTTAAAATGTGCCTTTTGCAATATTAACGAGAGCATTCAGCACCTATTCTTTGATTGTCATGTTGCTAGATTAATATGGCGAATTGTACAAGTTTCGTTTAATATTTCACCTCCGTTAAGTTTTTAACATATGTTTGATGATTGGCTTCATGGGGTGGATAAGAAACTTAAGTACAAAGTCTTGGTAGGAATGTGTACTCTGTGTTGGGCAATTTGGTTATGCAGGAATGATGTGGTTTTTAACAATACAAAAGCTTTTACTCCTATGCAGGTGATTTTCAGAGGAACATATTGGATTCGATTCTGGGCACTTTTGCAAAAGGAGGAGGTGCGGCCACAGTTCGCATGAGGCTGTCGTATGCTTGAAACCACGTCGATGGAGATTTTTGCCTCTAATGGCTGGTGTTTTAGTAATAGACTTGACTATTTCTAGCTTTATGGCATCACTTATATTATTGGCAAATTTGTCTGAGACACACTGAGAAAACGTGGCTTTGTCCGTAACACATCAACAAAGTTCAATTTGTCTGTAGCACACTACGATTTTTATTGTGACACACTATTACCATTTTGCAATTGTTTTCAACTTTTTCATCTCAATCTCTAGGATAAATTAGAGTTTAAAACTTGACACTAATATACATTGTTGTATCGTCTATCACTAAAAGATGATTTTTTTTATTGTTTGCATCGCGTGCTCATTGTTTTAATATTGAATTTGTCGATCGAATCATGTAAACAATCAAAAAAAATCCGGCTCCATTTTTTCAATGATAGACAATGCAACAATGTACATTGGTGCCAAGTTTCGAAGTCTAATGTATCCTATGGATTGAGATAAAAAAGTTAAAAACAATTACAAAATGGTAATAGTGTGTTATAGACATGAGTATTCAAAATCGTAGTGTGCTACAGACAAATTCGACTTTGTTGGTGTGATACGGACGAAGCCACCTTTTCTCAGTGTGTCTCAGACAAATTTGCCTATATTATTTGTTGTCCTCTGTTTAAGAGGTGCACTACATGCATCAATCGATGCAGAGGCTGGAATATTAAAATTTATTTCCTTTTCTAAAAAATAAACCTATTATCCTCTATTCACCACCGACAAAACTCTTAACCCCTAGACGCCAGTCATCAAATATTTTTACCCCTTTCATGCCACCGCAGCTCCATTGCAACAACAAAAGAAATTCTAAATGCCAATAGTACCCCTGTGTTGATGTGTTGTCATCGTCTAGATTGCTCCAGAGTTGTTCCTCTCCACAAAAAGGAGCAGAAGTCAGTCGCGACCATGCTTGGCACTTGGCGGCGAGGTCGGAGGAGCAGCAGGAGCGCTTGGCGACGAGGTCGGAGAAGCAGCAGGCAGTCGCGGCTGCGCTTGTCGTGGCGAGGTCGCGGAGGGAGACGCGAGGGAGGGAGGGCCATGAGCATGCCCGGCGGCAAAGAAGCTTGCTCGACAATTGCTCTCTGCATCCTTGCTGCTTGCATCCCTTGATTACCGAATTGAATGCAGTGCATCCCAGCGTCATGCGAGCAAAATTGTGGAACGGTTTGATTTGAGTTCGCATTTGGCTGACGGGGAGCGCGAGACGAATTAATGGTGGGTTGGTGCGGCGGCCACGGATTCAGTGGCACTTGGAGGCCACGGATTCGCACTTTTTTTGTTTGCCGAGTGACTGTCGTCAGGAAACTCGGCAAATCCTTTTGACGGCTGTTTTCCTCTGTCACGTTGCTTTATTTTGTCGAGAGCCACTTTGACGCTCGGCAAATTATGTGCCGAGCGCCCGACAAAAAGCGCTCGGCAAACTGAGCCTTTGACAAGAGCTTTTTGCCGTCCGGCCTTTTTTGCCGAGCGTAATATGGGCTTTGCCGTGCAAATCGTGGCTTTCCCGTAGTGGGAGTCGCCATGGTTGGGGCTCCGTGGCCGTGGTCGTGCGCCTGCCCTGCGCACGATGACCATGGAGGCCGTGGCTCCTCGTCCCGGCGGCACAGTGCAGCGCCTCCCCGTCGTGGTGTGCTGCCTACCTGTCAACGCATGCCGTGGGGAAATGCGACGGGCGTGACAATCCGCTGTCCGCAGCAGCTTGCAGTGCGAGCGCGAATGCGTGATTGGAATTGGGGCCGTCCTTGCCGCCGACTATGGATCCCGCTGCCGTTCATGGAGCTCACCCCATGCACCACGAGGATGAGCGGCGACAGGTGCGGGTCGTTGCAGCCGAGCTCGGGGAGGGAGGGCAAGGTCGCGGACGAGCTTGGGGAGGGCTTCGACGACGGCCTGTCCATGAATCAAAGGGCAAATTTGTCATGTGTTAGGCTGGCGTGGCATGAAGGGGAGAGGATTTTTTGATTGCTGGCACGGAGGGGATAAGAGTTTTATCGATGGTTAATAAGGGATTCAAGTTTATGGAGATCACACTGAAGGGATTTTGCCTATTTTCTTAGACAGTAAAATCATGTGACTTAAATTTCAATTGAAGTGTGTGATTCTAGAAAGAATTCTGAGTGATATCTTTGTAGTATTTTTATTTCAACATAATCTGCTTGTAACGCTAAGGAAAAGCGACCAACTTATTTTCTTGGTGCCATGCTCAACAACAACCTAACGAAGATTTTGTTTGGATACGAAACTAATGATGATTGGCTGAAACAAACGAGAATTAAATTCAACTGCCTTTGAGTGTGAGTTGGGAATGAGATATTTTCATTTCACAGACAGTTTTCCCTAGCTGTACTTACACTTAGATGTCACTTTTCTGTTGCATAATTTGATTACATTTGAGTATAGAATTTTAGATAACTTACAGGTCGACCGTGTCTATTGAAAAGCAATGAATTTTTTGTGATTCCTAAGAATTTAGACGGTTTTGCATGGTGTAAGTACTGTGCATACGGCTGGATCATCTGACCGGCTGTACCACCCGTGCCAATCAGCAATACCGGCAGCCAGGTTGGAATTGGTTAGACTACGTATAGCAGCATTCATCACATGGAATCCTTGCAAGTACAGTTCATGCGACGTAGGATCTGTGTGCCTCTATGATGACACGTCAGATTAACTTCAGGAGTAGCGCGCGCATCAGACAAAATACCACATCCCATCTTTGTAATGAAATTGGGGATAGTATAATATGCAGCCCTCTCCGCTCATTTGTTTTGAAAGAAATAAAAATGGAGAAATTTAAGTGGTTCCTACACACCGTTTGACAGTGCGTGATAAAAGAACTAGAACCTTTTATTAACGTTGAAAGTCTGGGGAAATTCAGTCGGATAATCGGATACAGTGTCATTGCTCAACCAATCAACAGTGTTAGATGATCACGTGAAGATCATCGTTAGCACGCTGAACGAAAGGTTACAGAATGATCTTCAAGGACCGTTGTATTATGGCATTCTGTCCCTCGCAAAAAAAAAAAAGTATTATGGCACTCTGTAACCTTTCGTTAAGGACCGTTGGCGGGCACATGCTGCTCTCAGGAGCCATAATGCTTCTTCTCAGTTTCATGCTCGCAAGCTGCCCGCATGTTCAGGAAAGACTATCGCATGAGCGACGGGCTGGTGTTTCGATCGGCGCACATGCTAGCTGAAGAAGCCATGCACGGGGACAGCGTTCTATCAAGGACCGCAAGGATCTTAATGGCACGTGATGTGGTGCTGTTCCGGCACATGATTTATATATGCTGTCGGTGCTATCCGTAAGAATTGATAGGACTGAGGAACTCTGATTTTCTTTCTTCCTCTTTTTTTTTTTTCAAGAAAGGAGCTGTGAATTTCAACTACCATAGGCAACTGCAGTAAGAATTGCAAAGCACAATTTTGACAGGAACTGAGATATCAAGCAAGTGCCCATTAAGCGCAATCTCTGTTCATTTGGTGTACCCAAAGTGAGAGACTGGGAAAAAACAATTAAAACTGTTGCCATTGAGCGCGAATATATTGGATGACGTCTGTCTCTCCCTTCATCAATGCTTCATCGGTTCTTCCTCTCCATTGAGCCAATATTTTATTCCCTTGAGCAGGCATGATTTGCATCTCAAGTTTGGTTCGATTTGAAGTTCGTTTTCCAGAGTTTCCTACAGTGTGTAAAGCAAACCGAGGGAGGAGCTCGTACGGTTCGTTTCATTACAGGTTCGTTTTCCCATCATAATTAGTTTTGGGGTGCAACTGGTCGGTGTATAGTATAGCTTAAGAATAAGCTCAATAATATATTCTTGACAATATGTCATGTTGATAGAAGCTCGCGCAAACAGATGAAACAAAGAAAGGTGATGCATGCCAAGAATGTTAGTAATTAAAGCACAGTGGCGGACCCAGCTCACTACCGAAAAACCGTATTTAGCCGAGTGTCCCTGTCTTGGCCGAGTACTTTCTGTCGGGGACTCGGCAAAATGGCCCCCTGCCGGGTGTCACAACCTCGAACACTCGGCAAAGTTGCAACCCTCGGAAAAGGAGCTTGACACTCGGCAAATTGCACACACATGTCCGTTAGAGGCACTCTGGCAAAGAGGCATGTTTGCCGAGCAGAGTGGCGGCGGGTAGAATCACAACAGTATGATCCATAGAAGCAGTAGGACTTGACGAGTGCTGCTCTGGTCACTCGGCAAAGAGGTCATTTTACGAGTGTCTTCTTCCGGCACTCGGCAAAGTATTTTTTTAAAAAAAATTCTGGCCACCAAAACTTTTGCTGCCCAAAGACAGTTCATGGTACTTCATGTAGAAATTTGGTATATTTATCGATCCGTTTGCTATATTAAGTTAATTTTTATCATTAATATTTTTTTAGTGATAAGTCAAATTTAACTGCAAGTGATTCGAATAATGGAATAAAGTGAATGGAGAAATGATATTCATACTAGTGAGTTCAATATGAGGCGGTATCCAGGAAATGAAAGGAAATTTCATGCATCTTGTTCATGAAATACGACCACGCAATGTGTGGCTGAATTGTATTTAAATTATATAGAAAGCAAATGAAGTCTGAAAATTATGAGAATTGTCATCATACATGGAGGTTGTGGTAAAAAGTAGAGAACGTTTCACACAAGTTTTCACGTACATTGCTTACAAAACGTTGAATCTACGAAGAAGACCCATATAGTTTAGAATGGGTTGATAAGATTTGGAGTCAAATCTATGCTCAAATTTGAGTTTGACTTCAAACCTTTTTGTATTGGCAATAGATCATATAAATCGTGTCATGTCAAATTTTGGTTATTTATCAAATTTGTTGACAATTTTTTTTTTGAAAATACAAATGTTCAGGGCGGCACTCGACAAATAGGTCCTTTGCCGAGTGCTAGGTGGCAGCACTGGGCAAACACGTTCTTTGCCAGACTTCGATCCGAGCACACACGACTTTGATGGAGAAGTCGTCTTGAAGGTGGGAGGAGGCAAGAAGCATGGAAGGTACTATCTCGGTGACAGCACGAGTGCTGGCCCGACCATATGCCCATGACCGACCTTTGCACACTTGGAGACGCAGGCCGTCCAGATTATTTCTGTTTTATTCACTGTTTGTTCATTTTTAGCATTGGGATGCATACACTCAAGGTTAACATTGGATGGAATATTGCAGGATAACTTGAAGAAGAGAGGAGCAGATGGGAGCAGCTGGAGGCGAGGATGCAGCACATGGAGGCTAAGCAAAAGACACGGGTTAAGGAGTCCCAGCGGAACAGTTCGCAACCGATGGTGCAGTTCTATTACTACATTCAAAGTCAGTTTGCGCAGCTTGGTCACACTGTGCCACCGATGCCTTGGGCTCCACCTGCTCCTCCCATTTCTCCGGTGAGTTTCTTGACAACCTTATAATTTTATTTCAATTAGTTGGTTACCTTAGACAACCTTAGATCGTTACTTAGAGTTTTTGTTACTTAGACAACCTTAGAGAACTTAGACAACTTTAGTTTGTTACTTAGAAAACTTGTTTCTATTTGTAATCTTGTATCACACACACTACAAGAAACCTGGCCTTCTACGACGATTCTGCATTGACGATTGACTGAAACGTTGCTAGGTAGTCTGTTTTATGACGATTCATCTGGGTCAATGGAGTTTAGTGACGCAGATTAGATGCCCGTAGTAAAAATCAAACATAAATCGTCACAGATGAAGATAAAGCTATATTGTGATAAATGTTTGACCTTGATAAATCGTCACAACTTTGAAAGATTTCTTTCTCAGTTTGTTAGCCTTATGGGTCCCACGCATAGTGTCCAATATAAGTAATAAAAAGAAAAAAATGTTGAAGAGGAAAGAACCCTCTAGCTGCTTATAGTAAACTGAATGTACCACTACGAATTGTTGATTTTAGACTTGAAACTTGATTTATCTACAAATTATTTCTCTTTTTTTTAGAACATACAAACTATTTCATAGTCTCTTTCAATTTTTTTAGGGGCTCTTTCAATTTTTTCTTAACGTGCATAGTCTCTTTCAGTTGATTCACGCGGCCTGCAAACAACTTGTGGTCTACTGGGTTGGGCCTTGAAACAAAACAAAAAAAACATATGGTGGGAATAGAACCCACAATGAATGGGCCACTATCAAAGACCGTTACCACTGCGCCGTTTCCACCCACTGCATCTCCAATTGATTCGTCACCTCAAAAAAAAAACCTCTAATTGATTCGTTGTCTTTTATAATATTCCAGACGAGACGAGTTTTGTGATTTTTGTGCTTTCTCCATCGCGCGTTGCGCAGGTATTATATCTAACCCGGAAGATTGGAGGAAAGAGGCACGTGTTTATTAAATAAATTGAGTAACATATTCAAAGCTGACGGATAACCAATGCTAGTCCCATGGAATAGTCGCGTGGGTCGAAAACGTGAGGTCGCGGGATCGAATCGCACCAGCTGCGGCGCCAAGCCTTTTTCTTTTTAAAGTCCAAAGCGGAGTCCGCTGCCTCGGCCACAAATTATTTCTGTCGATGCCATGTGGGACCTGCCTGTTTCTATTTTCTTTGTCCAGAATCTTCCCACGTCAGCGGCGTCGAATGATGTGCCCCGCGACCAAGACCCCAACCTTTGTCGCAATATTTTCCCACTCAATCAGTGATTGGTGTATTTGTGGTTGTGATTTAGGGATTGTTAGCGACTATTTGTGGTTGTGAACTATTATTTGTGGACTTGTAGACTCTTATATGTGGACTTGTGAACCTGTGAACTATTATTTGTGGACTTGTGAAGCATTATTTGTGATGCTAATATGTGGATTGGTGGTTGTACTATATGAACTGACTGTGATCCTTATTGTCACGTATATGAACTGCTTGTAATGTTTGTTTGTTTACACGACCGAGCAATAAAAATAGAGATTGGATGGTCACTTTGTCGAGTGTCATGACCAAGACACTCGGCAAAACCTTTGCTGAATGTCATGCAAAGCTTCAAGTCTGTGCCGTGTGCAAGAGCAGACCCACTGTTGGCCTATCTTTTCTTGCCGAGAACCGTACTGGCACTCGGCAAGCAGTTTGTCGAGTGCTCGATAGAAAACACTAGGCAAAGTTCACTTTGCCGAGTATTGTTTTACCCACTGACGGTGTGGCACTCGGAAAAAGGCCTATTTCCTGTAGTGCTTTTAGTGGCCGGGTATTCAAACTTTGAAGACGGCACAAAAGTTTCACATCACCAACCTTCATTAAAAATTAATTGTTCATAACAAGTCTAACTTAGATTGTTAAGAGAAATTATAGATAATTATTATAATTTAAATATGGTTCATTCATGGATTGAAACCATGACATCACGACCTCGTTCTCTTGACTTGCTTGAAATGCTCCCGCTCAATAAATGTAACCTTACAAATCATTCAACAATTGATCTCCTATCTTATTCCTTAGCTTATTATTCACATATAATTCATGGTTGTAAAGACCCTCTCAACACTAGCCGTTGCCACAGGAAGGACGAGCACCAACTCGAGAAGCTTGTGAACAAGCAGGATACAAAGAACCCTTATCTGTTTTAATAAGCATGATTGAAAGCTCGCCAAGAACTTTCACCTTTCTAAACCTTTTATCTCTACGCATGTCATTAATAAAGATTGCTAGTTGGTACTTAAGGGCATGGGCGAAGCTAGATTGGCCCAGCCGAGTGCCATGGCACCAAGAAAAAATAAAAAATTAAGTGAAAAGCATCTAAATTTCACCTCATATATGCACCACATCTAGATCAAGGCGTGTGCACTTAATGACACTTGGATCTTCACATTGCTAGCTTCGCCACTATTTATGGGACAGCAAATCTGTACTTGAGAAGTCCATAGGCATCTCGTCTCCTCGAATCGACTCGCCCCACCTTCCCTGTTCAATACAGCGAGCGTGGAGTTCTCGGCTGCCACCCGCCGCCCCTGGTCTCCTCCTCAGTGCCGCCGCCCCTGCTCTCCTCCTCAGCCGCGCCCGCCCCTGCTCCCCTCCTCAATTCAGTTGGATTACTATTCAGTTGACTGCTTCAAGGCTACTTATCAGTTCGACATTAACCCGATGATTGGCAACACACAATGGCCTGTAGTTGATCCTGGGTTTGACATGGTTCCTCCAAAGCTAGAAAGGCCTGCGGTTAGGCCTGAGGATTAAGAGTAGCGGCGAGGCTGGAAAAAGAGGCCCCTACCAATGCAAAAAATGTTTTGGGTTTGGCCAAATTGAGAAGACTTGTAGTGAGCCACCAGCAGAACTTGGCACTGAATTGTCACCTTTAATTCCAGCCAAGTCCAGGTAATGCTAATCAATTTCCTTCCCTTGTTTCTTTCTTTCTTTCTTTCTTCATTTTTCACTTGTATTATCATTTCTCTATTTCTTGACTTATGTTCTCTTATCGCCTTGTTCATAGAAAGAGGAAAGGAGGGGCTGTTGCTTCTACCTCTACAGATGTTGCTGTACAACCTCCTTCAAAATCAAAGAAGACCTTAAAACACGCTTCATGTACTCCAACTAGTTCAGGGCCTGTAACTAGAAGAAAGGCGGCTGAAATGGCGATCTCACCAGGAGGAATCTAGAAGGCTAATCATAAATTAGTGCTTTGCTTTATGTTGTCGAACCATACTTTTGGTAGTGAAAACAATCTATTTTGTAACTGGTACCATTTGATATGTAGCACTGTTAGCACTTGATATGTTTATGTCAGTCTGAATGTAGTGGAACCATGCTTTTGTGCTCACGCCAAGTTAATAGTGTGGTTGTTCTTTTCTATTATTTTAGTCTGAGCGGCTGTTCTTTTTCTGTTTGATAGTGCGGCTGTTTTATTTGGATGCAAATGAGTACAGTACAGCCACCCACACCAATCTAAACGAACAGACAAGGGCAAATTGTCCAGGAAATAAGACAATGCTATTTTTGGAGTAGTTATGCACCTTGCAGTGGTATTTTCTGTTAGGTGAAACTTTCAGTGGTATTTTTCGTGAACCTAGAACTTTTAGTGCTACACAACTAATTTTCCTAAACTTAACAAGTTTAAGCAAGTGATCCTTGTCACACAGCAGCAAATGAATCAGATGGATAGAAAGATCCCATGCAAATGAGCAACTCTGTGTTTACTACATCAAAATAGGCCAAAGGAAGGCCACGTTGGGATAGGGATACGAGGGGTTTTAGCACAATAGCTTGTATACATGTACCTATGCATATACATACTCGATTTTTTTTGTAAAAAATAAAAATAAAAATTGGGCACCCAACTGAATGCCCATGAATCCAATGAGGACCGCCAACGCGGCAAATGAAATTTATCGTTATGTAATACTATAATGTAATAAGCTACAAAATATACTGCAGATAATACATATCATAATTTTTTTATACTTATTGAGAAAAAGGGAATATGATGCAAGTCAGGAGTGTTAGGACTGAATAAAAAAATATGTTTAAAGGGACCCATATGATCTTGTTTGGAGTGTTAAGAAGAAGAAGAAGAAGAAGAAGAAGAAGAAGAAGAAGAAGAAGAAGAAGAAGAAGAAGAAGAAGAAGAAGAAGAAGAAGAAGAAGAAGAAGAAGAAGAAGAAGAAGAAGAAGAAGAAGAAGAAGAAGAAGAAGAAGAAGAAGAAGAAGAAGAAGAAGAAGAAGAAGAAGAAGAAGAAGAAGAAGAAGAAGAAGAAGAAGAAGAAGAAGAAGAAGAAGAAGAAGAAGAAGAAGAAGAAGAAGAAGAAGAAGAAGAAGAAGAAGAAGAAGAAGAAGAAGAAGAAGAAGAAGAAGAAGAAGAAGAAGAAGAAGAAGAAGAGATACAAATCCATTTATTTTGTACCTTCCAAAGATGGTTCCGTTATAACATAAGAAATTAGACTGTTACTTTTGATAAAACTCCAAGCAAGCCCTTGCAGTGAAAGGTCACGTTACTTTTGATAGTAATCAGGACGTAGTGCCCCAGATGGGCTTCGGACAATAGCATACATATTCAATATGACATTTTTAGGTTACTCCGTACGTGCAGAGAATTTTTTTGACGGCAAATGGCAGGCGCACTGCCCTTTCATTAAGGAGAAGAAGAACACAATCTTAGCTTCTTAGCCCTATTAGCAGGCGCTAAGGCAGGGCATCAGAGGTCCAGAGAGAAGGACATGAAAACAAAGGTTGGAGCTAACAAGCTGGCCATAAAAAGCTAGGAAAAAGATACAGAACAGCGCTTCTTAGCCCTATTAGCAGGCGCTAAGGCAGGGCATCAGAGGTCCAGAGAGAAGAACATGAAAATAAAGATAGGAGCCAACAAGCTGGCCATAAAAAGCTAGGAAAAAGATACATAACAGAACAGCTTAGACAAAGAGGGAAAATTAAGATTGGAGTTGCTCCTGGGTATGGCTGCTTGCTGCCTGTTGTTCGAGATGCAACGTGCAGAGAATATAGAGAATGTTTTTACAACAAATACATCACGTTAGCTGATCACGCGAGGATTATCTTTTAGCACGGATGCTTATGAAATGAGATAGTACAAACTGGGAGCGCGCAGTTGGCCAGTACACACAGCTCTCCTGAGCTCAAATTCCTTCACAATGTCATGCACATGCGCAAGTTCCCATCGCAGTGTGACAACACCTCCATCGCGGTCGGCGCACAAGGAAACAAAGCTTGACCTTGAGCTGACAGGAAGTGAAAAAATGACCTGAGCTTATCATATGGTTGGTGGAAACCTCGGGGGAGAATTTTAAGCGCCTTGCTTTGCTTAGGGAATTGCATCCCTAGAAATGAAATTGCACACGGGGAATTTTCTGCTTTGCTCTACTAATGTCTGCAAAACGCTAGATGTTGGCAGGCATGTTTCTAAACGATGCTAATGTTCCCATGATATTTTAGTTGTAGCTAGAGGAGGAGCTAGAGTCGAGATAGAGGGATGCTGGTCTCTTGTTTTAGTTTGGCACTCAAGATATGAAAACTTATATTACGGGAAGAGGTTAATTTTTTTTAAAAGATCATACAATGCTGGATAATACCACCGCTTACTACGCTGGTTGTTTGTTGGGGGGCGGGGCGGGCATGCAGCAACTCCCTGGATCCACCCACACAAATGCTGTGAAAGGACACAACACCACAAAAAAAACAAGCCCTTTAAAATCTAGAGCCAGTCTTCACTTTTGTTTCACAAATGAATCAACAACATCAAACAATTCATAGCAGTGAGACATTTCATTCCGAGCGTCAACAATATGAACTCACCCTCACCACCAACTCTCAATTGCTTGAAATCCCTGATGAAAGTTGTAGTGAACAACTTTCTCTTCTTCATTGTTGTTGCACTTGCAACCATTCTCCTCATCAAAGCCGCACAGCTTGGCCCTGTCAAGCTTCTCGCATGGCTCCATGTGGTTCGCCGCTCCCACGTTATGCTACCAATGTTCCTTTCGATTATCCTAGGGGTGGAAACCTCGGGGGAGAATTTTAAGCGCCTTGCTTTGCTTAGGGAATTGCATCCCTAGAAATGAAATTGCACACGGGGAATTTTCTGCTTTGCTCTACTAATGTCTGCAAAACGCTAGATGTTGGCAGGCATGTTTCTAAACGATGCTAATGTTCCCATGATATTTTAGTTGTAGCTAGAGGAGGAGCTAGAGTCGAGATAGAGGGATGCTGGTCTCTTGTTTTAGTTTGGCACTCAAGATATGAAAACTTATATTACGGGAAGAGGTTAATTTTTTTTAAAAGATCATACAATGCTGGATAATACCACCGCTTACTACGCTGGTTGTTTGTTGGGGGGCGGGGCGGGCATGCAGCAACTCCCTGGATCCACCCACACAAATGCTGTGAAAGGACACAACACCACAAAAAAAACAAGCCCTTTAAAATCTAGAGCCAGTCTTCACTTTTGTTTCACAAATGAATCAACAACATCAAACAATTCATAGCAGTGAGACATTTCATTCCGAGCGTCAACAATATGAACTCACCCTCACCACCAACTCTCAATTGCTTGAAATCCCTGATGAAAGTTGTAGTGAACAACTTTCTCTTCTTCATTGTTGTTGCACTTGCAACCATTCTCCTCATCAAAGCCGCACAGCTTGGCCCTGTCAAGCTTCTCGCATGGCTCCATGTGGTTCGCCGCTCCCACGTTATTCTACCAATGTTCCTTTCGATTATCCTAGGAACCCTTTACATAATGCATCGCCCACGAAGTGTATACCTTGTTGATTATGCTTGCTTCAATCATACATCCAATTGTCGTGTCTCTACTGCCACTTTTGTCGAACATCTTCACCAAATGCCATATATTGATGATAAAAGTGTCCATTTCATGACACGCTTGCTTGAGCACTCAGGCCTTGGTGATAGTACCTACCTTCCTCATGCTTCCCATTACATCCCACCACATTTCTCTTTTAGTGACGCCCGTGAAGAGGCTGAACAGGTTATCTTTTCATCCATTGATGCTTTATTTTCCAAGAAAAGCATCAAGTCTAAGGACATTGACGTACTTATCACAAATTGTAGCGCGTTCAACCCGACACCATCATTGGTTGACATGATTGTAAATACGTACAAGCTACGAGCTGACATCAAGAATATCCAAATCTCTGGGATGGGGTGCAGTGCAGGGTTGATCTCGGTGGAAGTTGCCAGAAACTTCTTGCAGATGGCCCCCAAGGACGCATACGCACTAGTCGTGTCTACAGAAATTCTTTCTATACAGTTCTACACAGGGAGAAACCATGCGATGTTGCTTCCAAATGTTCTATTCCGCATGGGTGCGGCTGCGGCTGTATTATCAACATCTCGGTCTAAATCAAGGTTCAAGCTAAGGAGTATTGTGCGTACACTCACTGCTGCCCAAGACAAGTCTTATCAGTGTATATTCCAAGAAGAGGATTTCGAGGGTGAAATGGGAGTGAACCTGTCAAAAGATATTCTCACAGTTGCTGGTGACGCTCTCGAAGCTAACATAGCTGCAATAGGCTACCTTTCCCTTCCATTCTCAGAGCAACTAAAATTTGGGTTCTCATTACTCTCTCGAAAGTTTTTGAATAGGAAGATGAAGCCATATGTACCTGATTTTCACAAGGCTTTCAAGCACTTTTGCATCCATGCAGGTGGACGAGCTGTGATCAATGCGGTCCAACGTAGCCTTCATTTAACAGATGAGGATGTCGAGCCATCACGAATGACACTACACCGATTTGGGAACACATCAAGCAGTTCAGTGTGGTATGAGCTTGGATACATTGATGCTAAAGGCCGGATGCAGAAGGGCGATAGGGTATGGATGATTGGATTTGGATCTGGGTTCAAGTGCAATAGTGTCGTGTGGGAGTGCATCCAGGCATCTAGTAATATTGATGGACCATGGGCTGATTGCATTCATCAGTACCCTCTTCGAATAAATAAAGTGGAAAAATGAATATTTTGGCTAAGGCTGTCTAAAACACTTTAAGTGCTTTTGTTTGTATTTGGTATGTACGATGCTGGAACTTTGTTTGCCAACACTGATATTTTTGTTTTAATCCAAGCTTTCTTTATTGTCTGTTAATTTAATTTGATTCCTAAGATATTTCACACATTCTTCAGCTATTCCACGAGCCGTGTTTCTATCATAAACAAATATATGTTTTGACCTACCCCAATTAATGTGTTACAAATGAATCCCTTTTACAATAAAGTTTCTAACGATGCTAGAATATGTGTACTGATTGCACTAAAATAAGGTGATAAACTGAGTTAGGCTCTTTGTGGTAGGATCAATCAACCCTGGTTTAAGTCTAACTAGTAAGCCTGCCCGCACATTTGCGTGGCTAGATTTGATATAAATCTGTATGCTTTATATCATTAGAATAGTATTGTTTAACTATTCTAAGCAAATCAAAAGTTATAAACAGATCTCTTATTCCACCATATACGGCGTATATTATATGCTTCTAAGATCCGGCCTAATGCATTCATGAGTACTAACACTACACATGACCATGGTGATCGGCCATGGAAATATTAACAATATAATTGTAGGAAAATCCATTCTACTCTCAAGTGAAGTTACTCCCACTTTTAAAAACCAACATGGGTGTGCCTAAATATCTATTTATCATTTTGAGTATGTCCATTCTAAGATACCCTAAAGTGAACCACCTGAAAAAAATTACATGAAAATCCATATTTTTTTAGCACACGGTGATATATGATACTACTGGCATACAATTATTATATATCATATTATATTAAACGACTTATGACTTTATTCTTGCCATTGTTTTTTTTGTCACTGTTGGTTCGAGCTAATCATTTTTGTGATAATAATACTATGAATTTGTAAACTTATATATATGAATTTCATATATTCTTCTAATGGTAATGGTGGGTAACTTTAAAACATGTGGAGGGCAATTAGATTGAATATTCCATAATAGCAGTGATGGATGATTTTGAATACCTATGAAGGGAATTTTACATTGTTTCTTATAATAGCAATGCTCGGTATTTTTTCTTTCTTTTTCTTTGATTAATTTGGTATTCTTTATCCCTTGAGAATGAACGTCACATACTCCCTCTATTCAAAATTAAAAGTTGTTTTGGACTTTCAGACATCACGTTTGACCCCTTATCTTATTCAAAAAATTTGTGCAAATGTAACAACAAATATGTCATGTTTAAACTATCTCTAATGATGAAGCAAAACACAATAAAATAAATAATATTTGCATAAATTTTGTGAATAAGATGAATAGTCAAACGTGATGTCTGAAAGTAAAAATCGACTTATAATTTTGAACAGAGGGAGTGTTCTTTTCTTGGTCAAATTTAAAGTGTACAGAGTATATGCTTCATGTAACAGCTGCAAAAATATTATCTTACTACTGGAATCAGTACTATTATAATGAAATTCTCATATCTGACATTACATAATTTGCCTACTCCTATGTGATTTAATTTTTTTGCATTGAAAGGAGTATAAATGCATGGTATCTAAGACTATGCAGTCACTCTAATTTATTTTGTAGCACCTTTGACTATTGGGTCAACACATTAATGACATAAAAGGACATCTAGTGTACTCCACTGGAATGTAATAACTACAACCTTTGATGAAAAGTATTGAAAGCTAGACCTATAAGCTTTGTGAAACCGAGATAGTAGTAGTTATCTTGAGTTTTTATAATTTAACAAATACTAAAAAGAGGGGCTTCATCCGCACTTATTAAAATACTCTTCCACTAACGCTCAGCGGATTTTGAATCTCAAAATGAAATGTCCCCCAAATTATCTCAAAGTTACCGTTTTCCATGTTTGTTATGTTGTAAAAAAAATTGTTTCGGCTTTATAAAACTACATGTAACGTGCCATGTTTGTCAGAACAGCCAAGATTTGAGGGATTAGCTTGACATATATACCTTAGTATGCTTGACGTACTGGTGTGCAAAGTCGTCAGCAGTAAGAACGAAGTTGAATACAACTCAGTAAATGCACTGACATTGTTCTCCACTTTATATCTGTTTCTGTGCTTGAAATGAAACCTTAGCAAACCATATATGCCAAGACTGCATCTTCAATTAATTACTTTGAGTAGAGCCCGAAGAACACAATAATCAACTACTGTATTGTTTTTCCCACGAATTCAGTTATGCTTGCCCATGGATATTCATGTTATTTGGAAGTCTTCATGTCCGATTGTCTCACATAGAGCTAAATCAGCTAGGCCAAAGATCAGCCACATCTTATTCAGGTTCTCCTCGCGAATTTTAATAAACCAGGGCCCCTCCTCTCTTCAGGTTCTCCTGCATTGCCGTCCATATCGACAATGTCATGCATGGTGTGCCCAAGAGCACTTCGGAACCAAAGACTTGTGGAGGCTATGAACAATTGAACATAATACCTTCACCACATGATGTTCTCACCCTAAGTGCATGCCAACAGGTTAGATTTTGGGAGGATAGATGGTTAGGCAACTTTACCATAAAGGATCAATATCCAACACTTTATAATATTGTTCGAAAGAAAAATGCAACTATTGCTTCTGTCTTTAGTACGGTTCCACTAAATATCTCTTTTAGGTGAGCTCTGATTGGTCAAAACCTTAATCTTTAGCAGAATCTTGTAGTTCGAATTAGTTTTGTACAACTTTCTGATGTTAAGGATCAATTTAGGTGGAATTTAACCCCTACAGGTCTTTTTAATGTTCAGTCTATGTACAAAGCTCTTTTGAACAATGGTAATGTGATCCATAACAAGAACAATTGGAAGATGAAAACACCTCTTAAGATTAAGATCTTTATGTGGTACTTGCAAAAAGAAGTAGTGCTAACTAAGGATAATTTAGCTAGACGGAACTGGCATGGCAATAAGAAATGTTGCTTTTGTTCTAACGAAGAAACTATTCAACATTTACTTATTGATTGTCATTATGCTAAGTTTATTTGCAGACTAGTTCACTACTGTTTTGATTTGCGACCTCCCCATAATATATCTCATTTATTTGAGGGGTGGCTGAATGGTATAGGTGCTAAACTCAAAAAGCAACTACTTGTGGGTGCATCAGCTTTATGTTAGGCTATCTGGTTAAGTAGAAATGATATGGTTTTTGACAAGACACCTACGAAAACTTATATGCAGGTACTCTTCCGGGGGAAATATTGGCTTCAGTTTTGGTCCCAATTGCAAAAGAATGATGAAGACAAGAAGATGATGATAGGTGCTTGCCGACGATTGGAGGTGTTGGCAATGGAGGTTTTTGCATACTATGGATGGAGATTTACTAATAGACTTTGTTATTAATAGGTCTCTGTATCTGAATCTTGTTATGCTATTCTGTGCTTTTTCATTCTCATTCACGCAGACGAAAGTGCTGCAAGTTTGTAATAAGACGGCTCTAACCTCCCTGTGAGGCCAAGGCCGGGATGCTTTTTTCTCATTATCTAAAAAAAAGTGCATGCATGTGAGCTTGTACTGTCTGTTTCGTAGGAAAATTTAATTTAATAAATTGCTATTTTAACATGTGTAACGATAGAGACGCTAATGGCACCCATATACCTGGCCAAACAGAAATTAACAATTCAACTTGGCTTCAAACTTACTAACTTTTAATATGAAAATGAATTGTTTTGTTAACAATTTTATTAGTGTTTACCACACCACACGTACGTGCAACCAAAGATGTCACTCTGAGACTAAACTGGCGTGTCGTTTAGCGAGTAGTACAAACTGGGTGTGCGCAGTTGGCAAGTACGCACAGCTCTCTCAACCTTAAGTCCCGTTACAATCCATGCATATGCTCAGGATACCACCGCATGTGTGACGATGCCGGCGTCATGGTCGACAAGTACTGTATCACTTTTCGACCAAACTTCTCAGGTCGTATTGTAGACAATATAGCGAATCCAATCCTACAACAACACATGCCTGACGAGAGCGACAACAGTATACCAGATCAAACTAGAATATATCTACATCTTTTGAGGAAAAGCTAGGTGAGAATCATTTGAAAAATAACTGCGAACACTGTAGTGGCTGCTGAAGAAATAACTGCGGAACTGTAGCTGCTGATTGGTTGAGCAGTGGAGGTTGTGAGAGAGATTAACGTCAAGTCCAGTTGAACAGTAGCTGCTAATATCAGTAGCGGTCCTGTGTGGGAAGTTATAGATTGCATGCTGCAAGCACGTGAATAGATATGCTTGGATACACTGCTGGAAACTTGATCTTTAGCGAGGGCTGAGAATTTTGGTGACGGTTTGTTCACTCAGAGTAAATTTCAATTTTAGTGAGATTGTTCATAAACCCACAGAAAAATGCAATTTTAATGAGATTGTTCAGAAATCCACAAAAAAATGCAAGTGTTTAGGCGCACTGCACGGCCTGCGACTAGTGCAATCATCCTTGATGTGGTTGTATAAGTGCATCGTGCAAGGGCAGTGGGCAGTACTGCAGCGAGACACTATGTAAGAAAGGCACAAAGGAGGCACCCTTATCGGACATGTGTAATTGAAACACGTCTCCAATGTTATTTTGGAGACGCGTGTTTATGAAACGCGTCTCCAATATAATTGCCCCAAGGCCTTACAGCAAAATGCATCTCCGATGTAGACGATTTGGTGATGTGGCTCGATAAAATGCGTCTCCGATATCAGTTTTGAAATTCATATTAGAAGATTCCATATGCCGCTAAAAGGATTTGTCTTTTAAAAAAACTAATTATTCATTAATCCATATGAATTTTAATTTTTTTATGGTGCAAAAAGAACTATGTATGCCGAAGTCATAACTGCACCACTTCATACTGAAACAAAATGTTAAAAGCCAAGTTGTTGTAGAGTATTTTCTGCAAACTTGATGATATCAACATATCATATTATTGTAAAAGCACACATGAAACGAAATTCTCTTTTCAGCTCAAAAGGTCATTGGAGGCTGCAACGCAATGTCGTTCCAGCTTGCTTTTGCAAAGTTGCATCTTAGGAGAACAAATGGGCTATAGTTTCTTCCCTTTGCAGGATGCATTCGCATGTGTAAGATTCATTTCCATCCTTCCTCCTCTTAGGTTGTACTACTCTAAAATACAAGCTAGTACTAACAGTTGGAGGATATATGGCCATCAGATGCATAATACAGTAAAAATTTTCTTCTACTATTATCTTTTAAACTTTTTTAAAATAATCAAAAGGTCTGAAAGGGACAGCAGCACTAGGCATCTTTATAATCCCCCAGGCCTGAGTCGTATCTTGCACCATCCTCGCGTCCACTAAGAACCTTTCAAAGAACATGATGATCAGGTCACCCAACCTAGCGCATGTCAAATATCTCTACCAACTCATTCTGAAGAGTGGACTCCTTGTCATTGCCGTGCCAATCGTAGCCCTGATGCTCCTCAGGGCTCCAGAGATTTGTTTCAATGCGCTTCTCGCCCAGCTCCATGCCCTAGGCCTCATCCGCTTCTTCCTTACTGCCTTTCCGCTAGCAGTTTCAGCTACGTATTACCTTGTGAATCGCACCCGCGTTGTATATTTAGTTGATTATGCTTGCTTCAGACCACGTGTTGAATACCGTCTGCCTATGGCCTTATTCAGAGAGTTCATACACCTTATGCCAAACTGTAGTGACCAAACGGGCCAGTTCATATCACGCGTGATTGAGCGCTCAGGAATCGGTAATGAGACCTGCGTCCCACCTGCTTTCCACTGTATACCTTGGAGTTGCAGCTTTACAGAAGGTCGTGCTGAGGCAGAGTTGGTCATTTTTTCGGCCATTGATGACCTGTTGGCAAAGACATGCATTAAACCCACAGAAATTGACATATTAATAGTCAATTGCAGCGTATTCTAATCCATATGAATTTTAATTTTTTTATGGTGCAAAAAGAACTATGTATGCCGAAGTCATAACTGCACCACTTCATACTGAAACAAAATGTTAAAAGCCAAGTTGTTGTAGAGTATTTTCTGCAAACTTGATGATATCAACATATCATATTATTGTAAAAGCACACATGAAACGAAATTCTCTTTTCAGCTCAAAAGGTCATTGGAGGCTGCAACGCAATGTCGTTCCAGCTTGCTTTTGCAAAGTTGCATCTTAGGAGAACAAATGGGCTATAGTTTCTTCCCTTTGCAGGATGCATTCGCATGTGTAAGATTCATTTCCATCCTTCCTCCTCTTAGGTTGTACTACTCTAAAATACAAGCTAGTACTAACAGTTGGAGGATATATGGCCATCAGATGCATAATACAGTAAAAATTTTCTTCTACTATTATCTTTTAAACTTTTTTAAAATAATCAAAAGGTCTGAAAGGGACAGCAGCACTAGGCATCTTTATAATCCCCCAGGCCTGAGTCGTATCTTGCACCATCCTCGCGTCCACTAAGAACCTTTCAAAGAACATGATGATCAGGTCACCCAACCTAGCGCATGTCAAATATCTCTACCAACTCATTCTGAAGAGTGGACTCCTTGTCATTGCCGTGCCAATCGTAGCCCTGATGCTCCTCAGGGCTCCAGAGATTTGTTTCAATGCGCTTCTCGCCCAGCTCCATGCCCTAGGCCTCATCCGCTTCTTCCTTACTGCCTTTCCGCTAGCAGTTTCAGCTACGTATTACCTTGTGAATCGCACCCGCGTTGTATATTTAGTTGATTATGCTTGCTTCAGACCACGTGTTGAATACCGTCTGCCTATGGCCTTATTCAGAGAGTTCATACACCTTATGCCAAACTGTAGTGACCAAACGGGCCAGTTCATATCACGCGTGATTGAGCGCTCAGGAATCGGTAATGAGACCTGCGTCCCACCTGCTTTCCACTGTATACCTTGGAGTTGCAGCTTTACAGAAGGTCGTGCTGAGGCAGAGTTGGTCATTTTTTCGGCCATTGATGACCTGTTGGCAAAGACATGCATTAAACCCACAGAAATTGACATATTAATAGTCAATTGCAGCGTATTCTCCCCAACACCGTCCTACAGTGACATGATCATAAATAGATACAAGCTTCGGAGTGACATCCGTAGCATGCATCTCTCTGGGATGGGTTGTAGTGCAGGGCTCATATCTGTGGGGCTCGCACAGGAGCTCTTAAAGAACACAACATGCGTCAGGTATGCATTGGTGGTGTCTACAGAGACAATATCAAACATCTATTACCACGGCCGGAAGCGGTCGATGCAGTTGCCCAACGTCCTATTCCGCATGGGTGGGGCTGCGGCATTGCTGTCGAATTCAGGAAATAAGAAGGCTCGATTCCAACTCAAACACCTTGTGCGACGGATTACTAGCACCAGTGAAAGAGCTTACCGATGTGTTATCCTTGAGGAAGATGAGGATGGACACATCGGTATCAACCTTTCCAAGGACCTTATCACTGTTTCTGGTGATTCATTGAAGACTAGTATTAGTGCCATTGGGAATGTTATCCTTCCAACCTCAGAGAAACTGCTATTTTTACTCTCGTACATTAGAATGAAGTTGCTCAACGGCAAGACCAAGCTATATGTACCAAAATTTTGCGTGGCGATTGAGCACTTCTGCATTCACGCTGGTGGACCAGCTGTGATTGATGCGGTCCAAAACAACCTCGGTCTATCTGACGTGCAGGCTGAGCCATCACGGATGACCCTTCATCGTTTCGGGAATACATCAAGCAGCTCATTGTGGTACGAGCTTTCATATATTGAAGCGAAGGGCAGGATGCAAAAGGGAAACCGGGTGTTGATGATCGGGTTTGGCTCTGGGTACAAGTGCAACATCGCTGTTTGGGAGTGCATCCAACCACCCTGCAACCCTGATGGGCCATGGGCGAACTGCATCCATCGTTTTCCTGTGGAAGCATCTGCCTAATCTCCTTAGAGCTACACACGAGCTGGACGTGCGCCGTTCCTAGGGCAATTAGCCCTTGAAATAATATTACTACAAGATTTGTCCTGTACGTACAAAGAGTTGTCCGCCAAGAGCAACCGTCCGGAGACAAATGGTGGGAGACTGGGGTGTTATGAAACCTTCATTTACGTAGATGTCCATAACTCATAAGCTATCAAATGTGTAAAACCAACGACATTAGTATTGTAACGCTCAAGTCATCAAGTCTTCTAATTTCGTTGTTTATTTCTCCATCTCTTGTACTGTTGTACAGTATATATACATACACTACTACGAGGACAATAGTGTATGTATGTGTAAATCGATATGATAGTCAGACTTCCGAACCGTCTGCTGAATAGTGCCAGCTGCAATAATATATAGATGACTGCAATCTCTACTCAAATCCCTAGTTCAGAGCCAACTGCAATAAGTAATTTTATAAGAAAAAAGGTGCTAGCTGGCCATCCTGGGCTGGGCTCAATGCAAGGTTTCAATAACTGACCGAGCCACGGAAAACGGACCTAGCTGATTTTGTCAAAAACCAGTTACAACCGGATAAAACCGGTCAAATTTCATCAAATATTTAAATTTGTGTGGAATTCAAAACTGAAAATCGGAAAACCGATGAAACCGGACTAGACTGGTTTTACCGGTATCTACATAAACCGGCCAAGTTTCCACCGGTTTGGAAAACCCTGGCTGGGCTACTGCAAAGCCAGTCCAGGCCGAGCGGCTACAGACAACCATCCTTCCACACTGTCATGTTGATCTCACGGACGGCTCACTTCTGCCGTTCTGCGCTGCCATGCCAAGCGCCTGTAACCATCGCGCGCGTCCTCCTTGGAAGGGAAGGTGGCTTGGAGAATAGCGAAGTTGGTGCTGGCTGGTGATGACGCCCATGAGCTCTTGGGATGCAAACAAAGCAGGACACAACGGTGATGTGGCGTCTTTGAGCGACCCACCATCCACGTAGCCACGTTGGATTCAGTAGCATGATCACCGGCCAGGCACCTTCACTACGCACCAGACCCCCACGCCTCCGTGCGTCACCATCTGTAGCGTTAGCCGTACGCCGGCGGCCACGCGGCGGGCGGTCTCCGACGGCTTCAGTGAGAGAGAGGAGAATGACAGGTGGGGTCCACGGCATCTTTTCCATTTACCGGATTTATTCAAAACTGATTTTTCTCCAAATTTGAGCACATGATTTGAACTAGAAAACGAGCTCCAAAAATGGTGAAACCGGTCTTGATCGAAAGAGGAGAAGATGGAGAATCCAGTGACATAACATGCACATCTTAATTCTCAACAGAATTCAAATGGCAGTTGGTCAAACTTGGTCACTTTAGGAAATTTGGGGATTTATTTGAGCATCATAATGAATTTCACAAATCACCAAAACTTCTCCAAAATTCCCATTTGAGCTGGGCTACCAACAGAATTTTTGGTTCGGTCTGGTTGTTACAGAAATTTTCAAGTTCCTTCACAACCTTTGGTTTGACAATTATTTGAACAAATGATTTTGAATTTGAATTTGATTCAGTTTTGTCTTCAGTTCAGTTTGGGCATGAGCACTAGCAGGAATTTTAGTGACACGGGGTGTTACACCATCCTCTCGCCGAATCGATTGCAAACCACACCAAAAGGTGTAGTAGTAGGTTAAAGTGTATAAGTAACAACTTTTCCAAAATAAATGATGTCAGGTAGCAAGACGAAATTTCTTCTCTTATAAATGTGTCTGTTGGTTTTGTGTTCTGACTGTTTATACCCTGATTTATCACTTCTGTATCCTCTCAGCAATTTTGTGTCATTTCCAACAACCAACCGTCTTATTCTAACTGATTTCAGATTTCTCTTACCCGTCTGTCTTCAGGAGTTCTATAGTAGTGATTGGGTGTTGTATGCACCAGATCAAGGAAAATAAAGAATGTCAATTCATCTGTCTCACTCGATTCTCTACATTTCACAGGCAATTGTACAATAGTCCATAAGCAGTTAACTTTTATCATGTTATCAATACTGTAGTCTCTAGACTGTCATGAATTTGACTTTTCTTCTAATAACATGTTACTGATCACCAGATTGAATCTTATAAAATTTGATATCACGTGCATGGCTTTGGATATCACTAACAAGAACTACTTGACATAGATACTTGATGCTATATGTTGGTGCCATAAAATTCATAGATATCAGAGTACTGAACACGCCAGATTAGGACTCTACCGATAGAGGATGTCTTGTCAGTTAAGAGTCCTATTGAAGGAAAAAGATATCTTATTTTCCTAGATATGCTCCAACCCTAACTTGTAAAATGGGTAACACCTATCTATAAATGTAATCATCCCTCCTCACGGGAGAGGGGTCGAAAACACACACAACCTCATACGAGGCACATCTTGCCTACACGGCAAAACAAGAACACACCAGACATAGTTATTATCTTTTGGGAGGCTTGAACCAGTATAAATCTTTTGTCCCTTGATTGATCTTCTTGTATGCAAAGCGCTCCTACCGACCAAATATCTGACGATCCCCTTTCATCATGTGTTGACATTGTAATTCACTTGAATGTCAATGGTCTTGTTGAAACAATCAAAGCCGAAAAAATAAAGCATCTAATCAAGAGATAAGGCCTGGTTTTTATACGCTGTCACCTCCATGAATGTCTTAAGTAAAGAATTCCTTATTTACCATTGAAAATTATAGTGTTTCCTTCCTTGCTACCAAAAAAATGAAGTTCCCTATTTGCCATTGATTTAGTCTTTCTTTTCCATGCCACTATTGTTAATGCATACTAATTTTCATATATTAAAATTGTTTTAGATTTCCTAAGAATGGTGAAAATTCTATCAAATTTGAGATTAGCAATCAACCATATTACTGGGGAAATGACTGAGGCCTCAATGGGCAAGTATCTGACCATAGCTTCAAGGCGTCATGGCAGCTTGATACAAATCTTGCCGGCGGATGCTGATAAAGAAGGAGAGAATAAAATGTGGGACATATAGACGAGTGGTCAAACATAATTTTTTGATTAAGACAAGCGGTCAAATGTCATTTTTTAAAAGTCAAAAACTGTCATGTAATTTGACATATAGGGAGTATATGATAATGGGAGGAAAGAAGAAGTTGTCTATGAGTTTCAATGAAACTTTCCTTTTTAGGGGCTTCCCTTCGAATGGAAATGCATTGTGTATCATTACTCTCAACATGTGCTCCAGCAATTGTCGGAAAAGATAAAACGATATGAAGAAATGTGTACGTCACTGATACATTATTCTTTATAAGTAGGGCTGCCCGCGCATTTGTGAGGCCAGACTTGTTAAACAATGTAAATTTTATTGTTATGTTATTACAAAAGTTTAAAAGTAGTTTATGAATATTA
>LAPY01001061.1:8542-19859 GCA_000970635.1 Eragrostis tef | reverse complement strand
TACTGTTATCTCTATTTATATTACTGTACTTATTACTGCACTGTTGATATGATGTATTGTTTTATATCTGTTTTAGAGATAAGTGCACTGTTTTATTGGACAAGTACTTAATTTGGAATAAAACTTGAAATTAAGGACCAAGTAATTAGTGCGGTTTTATGCGCATGAGTCAGCCTACCCCCTTGTAGCCTTGCATGCTAGGAGTCGGCTGTAGTTAGCCATTTTGACGGGTAAGTCTTGCTGAATATTAGTTGCTCAGGGTTTGGCTTTTTAGGTTTTTGTGCAGGTAGTTCTTGCTTCCGCTGATTTTGGTGGAGCTTCCAGCAGGTCCACATCGTGGGGCTTCGATGTGCGGCCTTGTATCGTCGAGAGTATTAGATGTTCTTGTATCCTTAGACTTCCGCTGTGTACTCACGTGTTTTAATCCATTCAAACTTGTTGTAATAACTTAAATATGCAAATTTGTGCTTTTTATGTGTTGTACTGTTGTGTCAGTTCATCAGCACGTACCGACTCGATCCTGCGAATAGCAGAGACGCTACAATGTTATACAATAAAAATTACCATGCTATCATAAATAAATGATGTTCAAATTCAACCGCGACACTATGAATAAAATAGAGAAAACCAAACCTATAGTGTTGATATCTATATCATTTACACAACATCAAAGAGTAGAGAGGTACGATATACCAATCGGAGCCGCACAGGAGAACATACAAGATCTGTGTCGTCCGGCCAAAGCTATCAGAGAGGAACTTGCAAGGAGGGAGACTGGCACAAAAAAATTTATAGGTGGGTATATGAAAACTCCCTAAGTTGCAAGTGATTTTTTTGCAATTTTCCCAAATAGTTGTAGGTCTGAGGTACACATAAAAAAAATTGTAGGCTTGTGGTACTTATGTAAAGATATATAGTTGTAGTCCTGTGAAATTTATTCTAATTTATTAGATTATATCGGAACCAACGTCTATCATTATGAAATATCTTCCAAAGGTTATATGATTTACTTTATTGTTGGAATGTTTAAAACTTTTCTACGGTCAACAGAGATGATATAGAAGGTTCCTCCAGTTAGTAAATATAAAAATGAAACAAATTTGTGTATGCATGATGCTATTTTCTAGTATTATTGACACCTTGGTCAGAGGGAATACTCAGCTATTCTTAGGTTTGTAGGTGGGTATATGAAAAGAGCACATGGGAAGAGATATGCTAGGAATAGCTGAGTACCCCCTCTGTACAAAAATATAAGCATTCTTTGTTTGGTAGAAGTCAATCATCTTCAACTTTGACTATTAATAACAAAAAAAATAATATAGTATAAATAATCCTATTAGATTCATCATGAAACAAAGTATCATAATATGTAACGCTTCATATACAAAATAATTTATTTTTATAGATAGTAATATATTCAAAATTGAAAATGATTTTGACCAAACTCAGTCATGATTATATTCTAGGGTAGAGAAAGTAACAAGGGAAGTGAAAGGATTTTCCACAAGGAAAGTGGGGTACACGCGGCACAAATGAGGAACAAGGGTGCACTAGCAGAGTTGACGGGAAGATGAAGGGCATGGCCACGGTTGCTGCGGAAGTAGTTTAGTTAGAAAAGTATTTTATTTTAAGCAAAATAGAAATTGAGTCAAGTAGTGTTTATTGTGTCGGACCACTACAACAATTATGCTCTTCTATGACAAGTTAATTACATCATAAAACTTGACAAATTCGTCATAAATTACCTTCTATGACGACCTTACGATGACAATCACTTCGTCATAGATTGTGCGTCACTGATTACCTTCTATGACGAATTTTAGTCATGTTCATCTAGAAATCTACCTCGGGTGTATAAATAGAAATCTAGGTGCTTAACAAAACCCTAATCACATTCAATACAACTTTTGCCACATCACCAACCTGTTCTCTCGATGGGTTTCTTGACTTGCACGGGCTGCATCGTCACAATCTCGGCGCACGCCACGGAATTCATCACCTCGGTAATTACGTGGTCAAAATCAATACTTCCTCGTTAAGTTTGATATATTGATTTTAGCTCTTTAATTGCTAGCTATCCAGTATAATAGATCTATCTTGATTTATTCATACGATCTGTATTGCATACTGTCTCGGTTAGGTTCGATGTATCATAGTACAATTCACACGGATAGTTTTAGTTAGATTTATATACTTGAGTCACTTATAAGTTGTCTCTATGAGCTGAATTTAACCGTTAATTGCCTGTTTTAAACTAGGACTGCCTCGGTTAGATCCTATCTTATAGGATTATCACAGAATATCCAACGCAAATGGTTTAGCCGGTAGATTTCGGTTTGTTCCTTCTGTCGGAATGCTTAACCAATAGGTTTATCTTTGTCAGATATTTATCGTCATTCAGTTGATTCGATCATCATTGGGTGGATTTACTTGTTATTATAATCTGCTTTTGAGATAGCCGAAAGAATCTACTATTTACTACATCAGATTTGTCCTTTTCTTTATTTTATTTTTGCTTATTTTGACAAGCTGGTGACCCGTTTTCTTTACTGTTTGTCAGCTGTTGCCCACAATTGGTCATTGTCGGCTATACATCGGCCTGTTTGGGCCGATGCTCAAAGAATTTAACTCATTATTTTTGTTAGTTTGCAGAGAAAGCTCACTGACACGCCTCGGGTTGTTCACTAGAGTTAAACAAATCTCACAAGCCACGTTTGTGATTTCCGAATCAACAAGTACCACTAGTTATAAACAGTGATAGACTTGGTATCATTTATAGAACGGTAAATATGCTCCAAATTTATACTACCTGCAACATCAATAAAAATATTGAGAGTGTGAAAGGTCATCTGATAAAATTAGGGGTTTCCACTGATTCTTTTGATTTAGGTTTTGCTACACCATCCCTCGATGCCATGATGAGACCACACCGACAATGCCACCCTGTGCGCCCTCACCTCCATGTGAAGCGCATGGCACCAGCAAGCGGCCACAGCTTCCTAACTGCTGGCTGCACCCTCTGTGGGAGTGTTTGCACCGATGCAATAATGCCCATTCTGATAGGACTCCTAATCAGTAATGAGTTTACATTTATGTCCCTAGTTCATCTAAAATTTGCCTCTTTTAAAGGTGAAGTTGCCTGTCTTGAGAACGGTTGATCCATTGGCCATGAATACTCGTGTGTGCGTATGTTCTTATAGAGGTAAGTACCCGCGTTTATGTTTGTGACTGTATGCGTATGTACTTTGTGTCACAAAAATAATAAAGGTTGATCCAATGGCCATGTGTTTTCTGGTATTCTCCCTACAGCAGGCCATTATCTTCAAATTTCTTCCCCTGAAAGAAATAGGAGTAATTCGCCTGAACACAAAGAATGGTTGGAAGTGCTTGAACCGCCCCCCTTTTTTGCATCTATGTTCTAGGTGGCCTAACTAACTCCAAAGATGTCTGCATGTTTTCTCAACCCTATGTGCATAGCTACCCGATTAGTAATCAGTGAATCGTCTTCGTTGTTGTTGGCCCGCCACCACCAAGCGTCCATGACAACAAAGGCGATCAGCGTTATCATGTACGCTTGGTGGAATGTCTCGAAGGTACCCTAAATAAAAAATACTAGCTTCTCTAAGTGTGGGTGGATGATCTTGGAGCCCAGTCACAAGTTGGAGTTGATCGACTACTACTCCTTTTTTTTTTCTTTTATCACGTCCACACGTAAACGGCCGCATGCAGAACGGATTTTGGCCTTGTCATGTTTATTTTTCGCGTTCACTTCCACGCATGCTGTCAGGAATATGTTGGCCAATAGTTTTCATTCCCCTCACGGCATGCACTTGGTTACGTGAAAAAAAAAGAAATATATCGATGGTGCAGTACCTTCCACCATCAACGGATGCACGTCCAACAAAAAGATGTTAACACGATCAGCATGGGCATCACGGCATGCACTAAAAAAAGACATCACGTTTGTGCTAAATTCATAACACCAACAGCTGCCCAAAGATTATCACGTTATTAATGTCAAAATCGTAAAAAGGAAAACATCACGTTAATTCCAAAACCATAAATAGGAAAACATCACGTTTCATGCAAAATTGTGACAGCTTTGGAGATAATCTACGTATCATCATGTACTACTTCCCAAAATTTGAAATAAGTTAATAGCGAATTAGTGATCTAAGAGGTCATAATTCACTGGCCTAGTTAGCATGGACGGTCCACAATCATGCATTTCAAGGTACCATAAAATTTTTATTGTAAAATCAACCGATGCGACAATGGGATTGTATAAGATATCACATATACAGATAAGATGGTAGCGAGCATTATATTTTTATAAAGTTTCAAATCTAAACTCAGCTGCATCTAGCTAGGATATGTGAACAGGAGATTAATTTGCATCCAAGACTTCAACTATCATGATGACCAATGAACAAGAGAGACTTGTAACAAAAGAGTTAATCAGTGAGTTTTGAATGGTCGCAAAAAAGTTAGATCAGAGAGAACAGACAGAAACTGTACAGGTTTCACCGTGTCACAATGATGGCCTGCCAGCAGAAATTGTAAAACACCATCGGGCGCTCTCATCATGAAAATGTACATTATTGTCACGCTTATTAATTTAGCTATGGTTCATTAGTAGTTTTCTGGAAGAATGAAAGCTTAGTACATACATTGGTAGGGTTGGTGGAACGTCATTTCTTTATCTCAAGTGTCATCTGTCGTTTTTGGAAGGTCACCGAGCTCGCTCACGTTCCACAAAGAGTTAAATACCTGGTATGGAGTATGGACTACATGTCTGGCCTCTAGGAAAGCCACCTTCCGCAATGCATCATCGGTCCTGTTGTGTGGTAATGAATAGTTTCTGGTTATTTGTTGAGGCGGAGCAATAGGGCAATGACAAAACCGGCGAGCTTGTGCATCCTTGACTGCGCGGAGGCGGCCACAGCTTTCCAAGGGGTGTAGGGCTTTGCAAGCTGTCACCGACGTGCTCAGTTTCAGGACAGAGATGGGGGGCAATCGAAGCTGTCCTAGTGCTAACCACCATAGCTGCCATGGAGCGCCTTTTTTCCTGAAAGGATACGGACACTCATTCATTTTACTCGCCCTTATTAATGTATGCAAGCAACCTACACTATATTCTTTGAAAGCCTTTGGAGACTATACTCTTTTGAAAGCCTTTTGAGACTATACAGATCCTAGGCCGAATTTATACCTTGGATGTTACCAACTTTATACACTATACTCTGGACTTAAGGTCCATTGGTACTGATTTTATAAGTTAGATGTTACCGAATTTCAGTATATGTGTGTCATACTCTTTTTTGTAACCACTCAAGTTATAAGAAGTACCACTCCAAGTACTACTGTAGAAAGTCTTTTCGAAAATATTTTTCATGACATGTCAAATAATTTTGTTTTTATATGAGAACCCCAAATGTTATTATTTTACGATCAGATATATTGGCGTCAGGGCAACCAAACATGGCGACATGTTCCAATATAATGGTTGCCCTAATGTCAAATATAGGTGACAGGAGTGAGTATATATTAACGTGTTGACAGATGTCTCTACACATGCTCTAAAATGACTTCATGCCAGATGGAAAGTATGGTCTTTTTTATATAAATTGGAAAAGATATGTGCATGGATTCAGAAATTCACGTCTCAGACCTGAATTTTATGATCACGACTTGTGCTTTCCTCTATGTATTTTCCCACTCTTTCCCTAATATTGATCAATAAAAACGTAAAAGTTCAAAAGCCGCAGCTTCTAGAATGAGCTTCTGCCTTGCTGCTATAAAAGCGTCTGCCCTCGGTTTCTTCTGGCAATCCTCATGTACACGTCAAAGATCATCCTTGAAACAACACCTATAGCTTTAGCACGCCATCAGCTATCTCAAGCACTTGGCTTTGCTGCTGCAGATGGCTGCAAACAGCTTCAACATGATCACTGTCATAACACTCATAACAGATACATTAGCTACCTCAGGCGATTTGCATTCCCAGCTCGATGACCTCATGCCAACCCTCATAATATTGGCTCTCGTTCTTCTAATCACTACAGTAACCATGTACAACATATGCCGCCAAAGAACCATATACCTCGTCGACTACGCCTGTTTTGTACCAAATTCCATCTATAGATACCCAAAGGCTACGTTCCTAGAACACGCAAACCTTGCACCGTCCCATGACGCTTCCGGTGTTCAATTCATGGCGCGTGTTCTTGAGCGCTCTGGTCTCGGTGACGAGACTAACGCCCCACCTTCATTCCACTATATCAACTCCTCTAGAAGTTTAAATGAAGCTCGTGAGGAGGTGAAGATGGTCATTTTCTCGGCAGTCGATGATCTTTTGTTCAAGAAGAAGTCTATCAATATTGAGAGAATCAATTTGCTTGTTGTCAGTTGTGGCGCCTTCTCCCCAACTCCAGCCTTAGCTGACATGATTATGAACAGATACAAGTTAAGAGGTGATATCCGTGTGATTAACCTGTCTGGCATGGGCTGCAGTGGAGGACTGTTCTCAGCGGGCCTCGCAAAAGACCTCTTGCAGGCCATGCCTCGGAGATCATATGCATTGGTGGTATCTACAGAGGCAACTACACCCAGTTATTATGTGGGAAGGAAACGCTCCATGCTGTTGGCTAATGTTCTTTTCCGCATGGGTGGGTTCGCTGCATTGCTTTCGACATCAAGGGCCAATGCACGGTTCAAACTCATGCAGGTCGTGAGAAGACTCACTAGTGCACAAGACAACTCTTACCGGTGTGCGTACCAGGAAGAAGACAACGAGGGAATCACAGGATCGAACCTGTCCAAGGATCTTACATCCGTTGCCGGAGAAGCACTCAAGGTTAACCTTACCGTAATTGGTCGACATTTCCTTCCAACAACAGAGAAGATCAAGTATTTCCTCTCCATTGCCTTGAGAAAGCTGTTCACTAATGCTAAGATCAGGTCTTATATTCCCGATTTTCGCACAGAGAAGATCAAGTATTTCCTCTCCATTGCCTTGAGAAAGCTGTTCACTAATGCTAAGATCAGGCCTTATATTCCCGATTTTCGCACGGCATTCGAGCACTTCTGCATCCATGCAGGTGGGTCTGCAGTGATTAATTCAGTCCAGCAAAGCCTTAATCTATCAGAGAAGCTTGTGGAGCCATCAAGGATGACACTACATCGATTTGGAAACCAGTCAACCGCCTCCGTTTTCTATGAATTGGCATACATCGAGGCTAAGGGCCTAATGCGACAGGGTGATAGGGTGCTGATGATAGGATTTGGAGCAGGGTACGAGTGCACCACAGCAGTATGGATGTGCATTCAACCATCCACGGGTACCGATGGACCATGGGCACAATGCATCCATCGCTACCCAGTGGACGTCACTAGAGTTGTCTTAAGTTAAGCTTCTTTTTTAGAAAAACCAAGAGCACAAGCATCCAGGATGGTGACTAATAGTAAATTTATAGAGATTGCAATAAACTAGGCAGGTGGCTGATGGCAATGTCGCGTGCTAGTGCACCTAAATATTATGTGAAATAAAGTGGACGAGTTCATGTCTTAGATGGAAAATGAAGCATAAATTCAACCTTATTTGTGCATTGTTCAATTACTTTACTACTGTTCGATTAGACACATCTAGGGATAGCTTAACATAATCTATTATATATATAATTGATCAAGAAAAGAAGCCACCACGTTCGCTCTAAAATGCTAGAAATTCTCATGTATATCCGAGAAAATAAGAAACGCCATTAGGAAAATATGACAGAATGAGATGTATCGGTAAAAAGGTAAGCATCCCCTAATCTCTGCCTTGCTTTCTTGCCGCATAATCCAATGAGATGTGGAGAAGCGGCCATGTGACCCGTAACCATAAGCGGACACCCAACACATACAAAGAACGACAGCACAAGGACGACCCGGAGGGCTGTAGTGCGACGACGTGACCCCGAATTACTGTAACCACTCCAAAACCGATCCCAATCTGGACCATCTTTACCCTCCCGAGCCTGAGCAAACCAACGACAGGGAAGAGCTCAATCAAGAGTCTGCAGCGCCGCGCGCAGGTGACACATTAGCTAGAGGAAGCAGATACTCACGGGCTCTGGACGGCACCGTATCGACGCAAAACACTCCAATCCTACAAGACGATGAATCCTTATGTGAGGTGTTCCTGGACATGAGCGTTTGATACAAACCGCACGTCGTCAGGCCTGCTGTCCAAGGTCCAACACCAATACCTACACACATCTGCAACTAAACTTTGGCATGGACCAGATAAAGTTTGCAGCAGCAAGATTCGGAATACAATTGGGAGTAGCACGCACGCACGCAGAGCTTGAGCCGTTGGCATGAAAATTATCATGCATGCATGCAGCCGTATTATGTTGCAAACATGCAAGTTATTTGAGCTAAATATCATCCTTCCCAAATTGTTTTGGTAAGCTTTTGTAAGTGTGAAAGATGCCGCAATCTCATCTTAAGCTTTTGTTTTGAATGACAAATTAGTTGAGGATTGGAAGATGGAAAACGATTCTGCTCGGGAGTACGGTCAAACAAAATAAGATCAAGCGCCAGGAAACATATTACATCATTGTTTTACTTTCTCTAGCTACACTGGTTTGATTTATTGATAGCCTCAGTCATAGAACTGTATAAAATGGTAGTTGTGTCTTACATGCCATAGAGGTGGAAAAATCTTTTCAAAGAAAGAATTACTTTTTATGTTAAAGACTAATGTATGTTAATTCACTAATATTTATATAAAAAATGTGTGGAATTCCTGAATCAAGAAAGTTGAAGAAAAAAGGAGAAAATATTGGAAATCATCTCAATAGTCAAGATCAAGAATCACAATGAATTCTGATGGTGCTTAAACAAAATATTAAAATACAAAACAACAAACAAATATAAACAACTATAATTATTTGCATTAGTCAAGATAAAAATAAAAGGTTCTCCCAAAGGTGATGGATTAAGGATTACTTGTACAAGTAGATTGTATATAAAAAAGCTGCCACAATTGATGATCTTTGCATGCTCATCTAAAATTGGTTATTTAATATTGCATTCAGGTAAATGATGATTCATCATGAACTCAAATTGATAGACTTGATGAGAAATTTGTCAAATCAATTTCAGCTATGTTAGAAATGTATTACTATAAAATAATAATAATAAATTATGTTTAAAATCTTGTAATAATTTAAATAGTTTAACAAGTCTAGCCGCGCAAATGCGCGGGCAGATTGACCGGTTCATATTATAAACATATTCAAAGATGAATACATTGTTGGAACTTTGGGCCCGGTCCATAATGTTTTGGGATCAAGGAACAAAACTAAGGGCTGCAAACCAAGAAAGAGGTGAGGAGAGCCTTGGACAAGGTGGCAACAAGCAAGCAATCCAAACAATAAGTTAGTCGACAATGACCAACCTAGCAGCAGGGCGTGGAAGACGACCGGATGAAGGAAGTGCTGCGGAAGGTTGCCTTTGCATGAGTGGGCGAGAGTAGATGGCCGGAAAGATAACGAGCTAGCACAATAACTAGCGGCACTGTTGCCCGAGCAACGTGATGAACAAGTGAGCCGGGCAACGAGCTAGGGTGACAAACAGCTAAGCGTCGTGATGAGCAGATAAGGGATGTGACTGAGGGGGGAAACATACACAACTTTATTAAAACTTTATAAATTGCATACAGTTGTTGTTACGAAAACAATCAACTGAAACTAGTAATGGTAAAAATAATAATAATTGATGAGACCTTTGATATAATGCAATACTAGCCGCGCAAATGCGAGGGCCACCATACTAATTCCATGCACTTTCAAAACATACAAGCACTCGAAATGCCTAACCGTATTGTATTGACTGGAACAAAAAAGAATCAATGGTATGTCTATTGCAGGCTGCCCATATATACTACCTTTAATATTTTTACAGTGATTATCATTTGTTTTTCCATAGGAAACTTGTGCATGCTGCACGCGTAGATTCCGTATCCAGCAAAGTCTGCGCCCCCCCCCCCCCCCCCCCCCAGTTTATTCTCTAGCTTCCTTGCATGTACCCATGCACCTGACATGGAAAAGTTAATATAATATGGGAAAAATTATAGAAACTCAGCTACGCCTGCATGTACATAATTAGATGGAAAAATCCATTTTACTTCCCCAAACGATTCACTTTGTCTATTTCACATTCTAAACAAAATGATGACTCACTTTACTACCCAAACAATTTCATTAGGTGCGATTTACACCCTAATAAAGATCGTCTTTTTTGTTTCTTTTCTTACAAAAGGAAATTGAAGCTCAAAAATTGCATGATGACAATTCACACGACAACCTATGTTAAGAAAATTATGACCTATTTTTTATACTGATTGCATTCAAATGGCATCAGAAAAAAATAAAAAATATATATACACAAAATTTGAGCTTGAAATTCAACTTGTAGGACGAGAAACGGAAAAGACAAACTTCAATAGATTGTAAATTGCACCTACTGAAACTGTTTGAGGGGGCAAAGTGAGCCATTATTTTGTTTAAGATGTGAAACAGACAAATTGAATGTTTAGGGGTGTAAAATAGACTTTGTCCTTAGATTAATCAACACATATTTTATAGTATCATAACCATGATGTCATAAAAAATAATGACCAAGTCATCTTGAAGAAGTGAAAATCCAATAGCATCAAATATCCGTGCTTGAAATGGCAAGGTAGAAATAGGACGGGCGATTTTACCCTGAAAAAAAAAGAGAGTGGCCATTACAGTATCACTAATCAAAATACAACAACTACTTTAATTAAACTGCATCTGAGAAAGTGATAACTCAGAGAAAAGGATATGCATGCATCTTCCTTTAGAAAAAAACATTTATATATCTTGAATTCTTGATAGAAAACGGTTCATGCACATTTGATTTAAAGTAACACATGGAAAATTACATACATACAAGGTAATTCACAACACTGACTGCCGATCGAGAGACAATGTTTCAGAGGTATTGCTTTGCCGTGAACCTAGTAATATAATGTAAAAAGAAATTATCATATTAGTCATTTTGCAGTGATATATAAGAAAAAAATACTTGAACATCTATTTTAAGAAAAGCAAAACAAGCTGTATTTGCATAATTCAGAGATAGGATAGACTAATTAAACAATCATCTTAACATAAGACAAGGTTAAGACAGTAGGAATATGTATATACTAGGTAGTTACGCAGAGCAGTTAGGGGTTGTGCAGAACCATCAATCATTTTCGTTCTTTAAGTAGCAAGTTGAACAAAATCATCCCCCCCCCCCC
>LAPY01001060.1:116488-137533 GCA_000970635.1 Eragrostis tef | reverse complement strand
CCGGCCCGGGGGGAAGCGGGGGATGCCGCCATTGGCGTCGTGGACGATTTGGTGATGAACTTGTCGCGCCCGCGCGCACGCTTGGCTCCGACGCTGCGCGAGGGCGTTCTTGACCAGCCCGCGCTCCTGCCGAAGGAGTCGCTCGCGGTCCTGGAGCTCATGTTCCCACGCGAGAAGTTGTTGGAGGTCACGCTCGTTGTCGGCGAGAGCGTTGGCTTCGGCCATCTCGATGTCGGTGTTGGCCCCCGGCTGGCCGGCTGGGGGCATCGGGTCGGGCTGCGGCGCAGGGATGCCCGCGCCGTGCTCGATCAGTTCTGGGAGCGTCTGGGCTCCCACCGGGTCGGGGTTGTTGTTGACGTCGTTCTCGGCCTCGTCCTCTTCCTCTTCTTCCTCGACGTCCTCGACTTGCCCCTCAACACCTCCCACCATGCAACATTCCCGCGCGGGATTGAGAGTGCAATGGCTGAAGCATTCGGTGAGGAGGTCAGACTCGGAATCAGAGTCTTCCTTCGAACGCGACCGGAGCGTGTGCACCAACGGCCATCCGCCAGCCGCAGCCGGTAGCGCTGGCATCGGTACGACTGGATCTCGACGCATCTCCTCGGCGAGAGGTGTGTTCTCGTTCTTCGTGGGACCGAGGCAACAGCGAAGCTCGCGCTGGAACTGGATCGCGACAGAGCGCAGACCGTGAGGCAAGGGGACCTCGGGGCGCCAGAACTCTGATTCTGGCGGAAGGTGCCCCCGACCCTCGAGCTGCACCAGGATGTTCGCCAACGCGTAGAAGACACGCCGGCATTCCGACGCTCGCGGCGCGGAGCCGAGATACGCCTCGACCCGACACGGCAGGCGGTGGCAACTTTGCTTGTGCGGGATGACCGCGTTCGCGATGATCATGACAAGGTTGGATGTAGGCGTTCGCGTGCGCGCCACCTGCAGGGATGGCGGGTCGCGAGGTCGACCAGACGCGCACCACACAGGTCTCGGGCATGGGTCCGCCCCCGGTGCAGTCGACGGTAGGTTGGTAGCGATCCAGCTTTTTAGCCACTCAATCGTGTACCGCATCGTGAGAGGGAGACTGCCGAGGCGCCCCCAGAAATCTTCCTCCGGTGGGAGAGGTGGCCAGCCATGGAGGTTGGCCGCCGCGGAAGTGAGGGCGTACTGCACGTGGTGGTACTCCTCAGGTCGTGGGTTCGGCCCAAAATGCACCTCCATGCACACCTCGAGCTCGGCCCCGTCCATGTCTCGGGCCAGCCGGGGACGGGCTGTGAACGGCCCTCCCTCATGTAGAGGTGGGTAGTCCCACATTAGCTGTAGGCGGCCGGTGTAGTCGGCCTCGAAGTCCAGGCTCTCAAACCGGATGGTCTGGTGCGGAGGAAAGAGCGGAGTGGGTAGCAGCCCACTCTCACTTGCGGTGACGGCGTCACGGGCCGTGCGACGGGCGGACCCACGAGCACCGCGAGAAGACGTCCGCGCCATCATCGGGTTGAAGGCGTTGTCGGCGTTGGGAAATCTGGCCGACGAGTAAATTTAGACTGCACGCTTTGAGGAGGTGTGATCGAGTTGTGGAAATGGAAAGATGAACACGAGGCTTATCCTGGTTCGGGCTATCGAGGCCCTACGTTCAGCAGTGGGTTCTTTTCGTGTTGCTCGTAGTAGGGGTTACAAGCTTCTTCAAGAGAGGGAGAGGCTCCCAAGTCTCTAAGTGTCGAGTGAGTGTGTTCATCCTCGCCTTCGCTCTGATCGATTGGGCTCTGATCGGTCTCGGATCGTTTGCTTGGTGGGCCAGCCTTCCCTTTTATACTCTCTAAGGGGAGACCGGCCAATTACAATCTTGGGAGAAAAGTAAAATCTAGGGAGAGAGAAGAAGAAATCTGAGAAAAGGAAAAGGTTGGCGGCTCGCTGTCTCTCTTCCGCAAGGCACGGATCCGGAGGCTCCTTCTCCTTCGCCTTCTTCTCCGGTCGGTGGCCGCAGTCCACGGCAGCGATGACGTCCGTACAAAGTTTGTCTTCTGTATCGTCCTTGCTGAGTGGTGACCTGCACTGTTGGAGTTATGGCACGCACTGTTGGAGTTACGGCCTCTACTGTGCGACGCGGGGAAACGAGGAAGCCGTGGTCAGGAAGGCTTTCCCGCGACGTGCGCGACCGCGGCGCACGAAGCCCACTTGCGTGCACAATAAATGCGGCTTATCTTCCAGGCTTCGCGCGATCTCACCCGACATCGGTTCCCTTCGCGGGGGGTCGGACGAGGCGGAGATCCCTCCCCAACACACGGGGGTCGGACGAGACGAAGATCTCCGCCCCGCTTCCCTAGGGGTCGAAATACGTACCACGGGAATCAGGGATTGCTCCCAAGCCTGTTCGCTGAGCTGGGCCGGGACCTCTTTTTAGTTGTTGGGCCTGTATGTTTCTTCTAGCCTTTAACCGTATTGTCGACACATTCTGCCGGGCCTTACAATTATGCGGTGGTTCTCGTGTTTAGCAAGGTAGCTGCGGGTACCTAGTTTTAGGTATCCGACACTTATATATGCCACAGCAACGCCACTCAACTACTCAGGTTGCCTCCACATTAGGACATTCTTCCATCTCAGCTTCGAACCACGAGCACTCTTCACCTGTTCTTCTATGAGTAAATGAAGCATTAACTTAGCTAATAGCAGGGTTAATAACATAGCCCGCTGCCGGATTTTCGCTCCGGCCACGTGACTTGCCGTCAGCACTAGTATAACAAGCGAGCTATTCAATCGGCTGATGTTTTGAATATTTTATTTCTTAATGGTTGCCCGAGCGCCGATAACTGGTGGAAGGCTAGCACTTTCTCGGGAGGATTGCTTTCGCCGGCTTCGTGCTACCGACTCACGAAACGCCCGCTTTTCTCTCTCTCATCTATTCTCACTCCTCCAACTCAGATTTTGATGAGGTGGAACAAGTTTTAGCCAGCTGACTGGACCTTATAATACTTGCTTTAATAGGTGGACAGAGCCCACCCTAAGATTTGGGTCGCGACCGGTGCCCACCCAGCCCAAGTGGAGCAGGCCTCTGAGAACAAAAAAGGCAGCACAGTACCGAGCCAGCAACCGAGCGCGAGCGGGCGAGTCTGAGGTTCTGGATGCCAGCCTTGCGACCAGCTGGTGAATTCATGGAATGCAGAAATTTTGAAGCATTGCACAGGATATTATTTTATTTCTTAATTTTAGTGATGACCCAATATATTCTCTGTTGAAATTCATTATAGTAAAGTCCTTCCCATGCCGTATAGTTTTATGTTGGTTACACTAGATATTACAGTCTCAGAAATAACAAATTTGCTAGATTTTTGTGTCATCTCTGCCCCAGTTTTGTTACTGGATAAAGGAGAAGCTAGGAAATCATCTGTCTCACTATTATAATTGTTTGTTTGTGACAAGTATTCTAATGGCATAAGCTGTTAATTTTGTTTGTGAAATATGCGAAATAATTGTCTATTCATTTGCTTATTAGTAGAGCATTTCAAGAGTTGGTTGTCTGCCTTCCTGCTTACAGTATTTGCATAACACTGATATCTGAAAAACTATGCTTTCTCTGTTCTTTTATACAACATATAATAAGTTTTAAAGCAAGCCATGTTTGTATTTCAGATTTTATTGCTTCTATTATGCATCGGTCATTTTCCACTTCATGAGTGCAGCCAACCTACAGCTCACGGGCATGAATTTAATGGTGGGACAAGAAGCTAGTACAGCGCTCCAGCAACTTCTGCACTGCCCTTTCCAATCTTTTTTCCTCTTCATAACCGCATAGGAACAGCGATCTTGAATCGTAAGGGCAGCCACAAAAATTCAGTGACAACAGTGATCAAATTTAATTTGAATCTCTGATTATCAAAGTAGCAAAATATGATGATTTGCAACTTTCTCCGTTTCTTTAATGCCTGTCAACTGATTTGATGTAATTTCAAGGGCATTTGCCCTGTTTCCTATTCAATTTGAGTGCATTAATTGGGCAGGTCAGTCATGGTTCCTGTAAACTTCAACGTGCTCTGCCTCTTGTTGTGTCACAAAATTATGGATCGCTCTTTTCTTTTATTGCTCACTGGTATATTGTTTTAAAATGCATGGATAGCTATTGAACTTGTTGAAAAGCGATGGGGGCAGCAGCCAGTTAGATTAGTAATATTGCTCACTCCTATATGATTACCAGATGGAGTAGAATTATAGTGAGCATGGTAGAATTTTAATTATGTCAAAAGAAAAAAGATTACTGGAATAGCTTAGGAAAAATAATTCCTAGATATCGATTGGGTTACATTTCCATCTAGAAAGGATGAACTGGAAGACATCCTGTAATAACCAAATATTTTAATATTGTTCTCAGTTTATTGAAAAAGTTGTTGGTTCATACCATCCCAGGAAATCAGAAACTCGGTAATATATAGATTAATCTAACAGAAGTTGTACATTTATCAGTTTACTGACAAAGTTTTTCCTTAAAAATAATGATTACAAATTCTCAATGGATGCGTACTTTTGTCTGACCAAGTGTTTTAATCTCTTTTGATTGATATGTGAACCACCATCCAAGTGATTTTATATATCCATTGGACCTCCTGGTTGTACAAAAGTCTAACAAATAGGTTGTACCTGTAGCTCTTATCAAATAAAAGGAAACTAGACAAATCCATATGCTCAGGAAGACATCTGATGCTATCACACTAGCAACTAGTACAAGTTAGGCAACCATAACTTATCTGAGAAAGACGCTTACTCATCAGGTTCACTGCTGACTATTAGTGGCGGACCCAGATTCATTAGCTGGGCATTCAAATATGTCATGCAGAAAAAAGACATGGTTGTAGTCCAAATTTTTGCATATATGCACATTTGTACCAAATACATGTGCAACTGCATGCTGACTATGATAAAGAATACAAGTGGCACAAAATATGGCAACTCAAAGAACCAAATAAAGTTATGATATTCAAATTTTGTTTCGCTCACAAGTCACAGCGGCGTTCCAGTTTACCAGATATCAAAAGAAAAGGTGTAAAGCTGAATACCATCTGCCATGTATGTAAACGGCTCAGAACTGTAATGGTATTTTCCTTGGGACAACTGAAGCAATATATAGCAGTTCATCCAAGCTTGGAGAACAACGCTCACTTTGAAAAATCCATGCATGGAAGCCTTGATAGTGCCTGGTACCTTGTTTCAACCGAGAAAAAGTTTCATGTTCTCGCAGTTTATTCAGTGTTCGGGTTTTTATATCTTTACCCTAGAACATGTAACGACGTGGCATATAGTTCTGCAGCCCATGATGCGTGTATTGTCAATGCTGGCTTGCACCTTGCATGTGTTCACGAGCCAGCACCAAACATTGTACGTGCCTTGGTTTCAAGGTACCGCGATGGAATCACATCTCAGGTTAATTCATGTACTGCACCTTGTCGGTACTTGATATGGAGGGACAGACTATACACTTAACCCACGTTTGATGGAACCTTATGTTCCGTGTCACAATAATAAAGAAATATTAGCGTTGAAACACATATTCAACTACAAACTCTAACCCAAGATGAAAATTGACAACGTATAAAAAAATTGAGCAATCCACCACCCACGTAACTAGCGTTGGGTCAATTTATACTTGCATATATCCCTACAGATACATTTGACATGGCAACTTGCTGGTCTGGCAACAGAGTATTTACAAACAGGCCTAGCGCGGTAATTAGTGTTTCTAGAAATAGGTCACCTCAAATCATCCCTTATCTGTCAATTCAGCTCAGGGAAATTTTGTGCAAAATTCCGGAATTCAGATGTGATAAACTTAAGATTGGTTACACATCATGTATGTCAGAGGTGGCTTTAAAACCAGGGGTTCCGGACAAGCACGTTTGGAGGTTATCTAGTCTGGTCAATACTCGGCAAAATCTGCCTATGACGCATTCTTCCAAGGGTCAGTAATCTTTGAGCCATGGGAGTGCATATGGAAAACTTGGGCACCAGGTAAGTGCCAGTTCTTCTTATGGATGATTCAGGGCCATCAGAATGATTCATAATAGCCTAAATTACCTTCAATTATGTGTTGATTTCCATTGCCATTAAAAACAAAATGCCAGTACAAATGTTTATAAATCACCAAGCACTAATTATAACATTATATAGAAGAATAATCTGTACGAGACCGAGCAAAGAGAAGATGCTGGTGCATGTACATTTAAACATTGGGCCTAATTGTCTTGAAAGAAAGGGATAGTAAGGTGACAATAAACTAATGAGAAAACAAAATGATACAACATTAAGTATAATCAAATTGTCAACACGTGTACAAATTACTAAGGACATGCAAATAGCATTATTATTGTGAATTCGCTACTACATGCATGAAACCTGTTGTTTTTTGGAAGCTACTCGCGAGACAATTGCCTACATGATGTAACAAAAAGAGCTTGTACATAATGGAATAAAAATAAAGAAAAAAGAAACAAACAAAGGGGGCATGACACAGTTGTTACAGACCATGATTCACGAGTTCACGTGATGTATACACCTCTAGTATATTCTTTATATATTGTTTGTGTATGATTCACTTTTTTTAAAACGAAACTGTACACAAAAAACTGACGCAGGAAAGTGGCTTGAGACTTTAAATTTGAGACATGTAAGTGGTGAACTACGCTCGATAGCTAAGCTAGAAAAAAAACTTTATCTGGATGCCTTGGCCAGAGCCATCTCCCGACATTAAACCACGAATGTTTACAACTGAAACATGAAGCCTCAAAGCTGGGGCGGCCGCCCTACCCGGAGTATATGGGGTCCGCCCATCTGTATATGGGGTCCGCCCCTCTAGCCACCATGGTGAGGAGGACCAGCATTAATGGGCGACCACCACCAGGGTTATATACGGCGGACACTCCAGTGTTATCTGTCATTTCAAAATTAGCATCAGTTGGAATATTGAAGGACCTCAAAATAGGTCAAAACAAAGTTTTTCTATATGGAGTGTAAAATTAAGAAATAACTCTGTGCCCAAATGTAAGGGATCATGGCTATATATATGGACTAGTTCATTTTGGGCCAGAGGTACTTGGTTCGGAAAATCAGTCTCATTTTTTTCCTTTGCAGTAATACTCGTAACATGAATCGGAAAATTTCATAGCACAGGTCTCAATTTTTAATTACCAGTATTTGATAAATGCTGAAACAAAGGTAACTAACCTAGACTATGAGTAACAAGACAAATTTTAGTGAAAGGGACTCTCTCAAGCATCCAGAGAGAGAGAGAGAGAGAGAGAGAGAGAGAGAGAGAGAGCATTGTAAGGTAAGGAGTTGATGATAAGGTATGAAGGGAGGCGCCGAATCAAGATTATTGGATTGAAATCGAATAGTGCAAAAAGCTGATCAAGACGAACACATAAAATCAGAAAATCGAGGAAGTTGACCCATAAAAAAAGGCATGAGCATATCTGCAGAAGCGTTATAGATTGTCTATCCTATATTCCGTGCCTGTGCGCGCGTGTTTTACATTCAAAAGGAGCTAATAATGCTATAGCACTCACCAGAATGGTTGCCTGGGGCGGGATTGCCTACGGAATTCCCGGTATAGTTTCTAGGGTCAATACCCACGGCGCCGTTGACCAGTGCCAGCTGATAGAGTGAATACACAAGTATGGCCGCAAGGATCCAGGAGAAAGAACGGGCAGCCCTCATGGTGTGAAGCCTTGCGTTGCTCTTAAGCGCTAATGGAGTGGTGATGACGCCTCTGCCCACTAATCCAAGCAAGATGAGAAATGCTTGCACGCTTTCGCCCCTCATCGATCGAGCGGCCACGCTGTCTGAATTAATGGTCCGTCCGATCCCTGTGATCCGGCCGTTGTAAGCCTGACGTGTGTCAAAAAAATTTATCGGTCAAACACCTGAATTTCATTCGAGTTGTGTTGTGTTTTTTTAGAGTTCTCGAATTGTGTTGTGTAACTGAAACAGTTCGTTATTCTGTAATCGCGCTCTTTTTTTATTTGGTCCAGCTCCTGTCCTTGATGGTACTCCAATGTGCAGAAGAGGTGCCACTTTTTCCTTCCCTCGTGCCTGAATGGTGTGACTTTGAATGTTGAGGATCGTCTGACGCAAGCAAACGATGTCAAATCAAGATGTAGTAACCAATCAAGAGGACCATCTGCTATTAGTTATTACTACCTCAAGATGTTAAATCAATAGTCTACTTTTTATTTTCCGGCCAGCCAGAGTCTTCTTCCGTTCGAAAGAATCAACAAGGAGTCGTGTCCATATACTTTTTGCTATGGTCGTACGGCCGGGTCGCAAGCAAGACCCGGTCGTACGTATAGCACTGTTCTTTGCCAGGCAAATTCACCAGGACTCCAAAAAAACATGCCCTGAATGACCCCATCTTCATTATCGCTATCCCATCTCTCAGCTTTCTCTGCCCCAATCCAACCGATGGATCAATGGAGCAGCCTAAAGCCCTGGGCTCTGGCTGCTTGTGCACCTCATCCTGGACCTGCTCTTCTGCTAGGGGTGTAAATTGAACTGGAGAACAAGAGAACAATATTAGGGTCACCTTTACCTTCTTTAGTTCAATAAAATACGAACTAACTTTCAAAATTTGTAAATTAACTAAATCGGTGGTCGCCAAAACGTTCTCTTGTTTAAACACCTATTTGCTGCAATCATCGACGATAACATAAAAGACAAGGGAGGGATCTTGGTCGCAGCGACCCTGCTCTGCTGCTTAATTTGACCAACAACTATGGTGGGGCATCTAGTCAACTTAGTTCAATAAAATATGAACTAACTGTCACAATTAGTAAATTAACTAAATCGGCGGTGGCCAAAAGGTTCTATAGTTTACACCCATATTTGTTTCAATCATCGACGATGAGATAAAAGACAAGGGAGGGATCTTGGTCGCAGCGACCCTGCTCTGCTGCTTAATTTGACCAACAACTATGGTGGGGCATCTAGTCAACTTAGTTCAATAAAATATGAACTAACTGTCACAATTAGTAAATTAACTAAATCGGCGGTGGCCAAAAGGTTCTATAGTTTACACCCATATTTGTTTCAATCATCGACGATGAGATAAAAGACAAGGGAGGGATCTTGGTCGCAGCGACCCTGCTCTGCTGCTTAATTTGACCAACAACTAATGGGGGCAGCTAGTCAACCGCCTGCTCTGCAATTGGACCAGATGCAGAGGAGAGGCGACTTGATCTCGCAAGATCCAAGCGTTGGGAGGCAGCAGTTGAAGAAGGCGAAAACAAGGCGACAGCGCAGCCTGTAGTGGAGAAGTAGAGGTTCAAGATGACGGGCATTTTCTTTGCAAAATGTTGACGGTTTTCGTAATGATTGCAACGCATGTATGAATAGCATTCACACTACTTGCAATAGAATATAATAAGTTGAATCGAAAAATCCTAGACCTCTAGAAATATCCATGCTGTTGGACAATTTGTCACATATTTTAGTACGCATAGGAAAATATTTTTTTGACGTGACCTAGGAAAATAATTAGGGCCTGTAAGAAAAGAAAAGGTCATCGAACCATACATCATTCAGAGTCATTGTACAGTTATATTGATATGTCAGGCAGTATTATTGACGACTCCTCCAGATAAGAAAACAAAAAAAAAAACAGAAAAACTACAAAAACTCTAAGTGGCCTTTCCTGCAAAGTACTCAGTGATGTGAGTTGGCACACGCGTATCTCTGTAGATTTTCGATCTCTCCATAGATCATACGTGTATTATTCATTATTAGGTTTGTATGTGAACTCACGACCAAATAAGCTACCTGATGGAAGAGATAGCGGATGGGTATATGAGTCTTATACCCTAAGAAACTCTTTGCTAATGCTGTTGGGCCACTGGTATATTTGGTGGTAGTACATTAATACTACCGTGTCCATCTTAGGCCTCCGAATAAAGGGTTAGAGTGTCCCCAACGGTAAAGCAAGCTAGCTAAGAGCTAGCATCGAGCGCTTACAAAGAATTCATAAGGAGTTGGGTAGAGATTTAACTCTATCATTTTCTTTAGAGACTAGCTCTTGAGAAAGAGCTAGTAGCCTTCTTTCTTTTTTCTTCTTCAACAAACAATTCGAAGAGTCAACTTAGAGTGAGCCTTTGGAGACACTCAAATGTTGACGGTTTTCGTAATGATTGCAACGCATGTATGAATAGCATTCACACTACTTGCAATAGAATATAATAAGTTGAATCGAAAAATCCTAGACCTCTAGAAATATCCATGCTGTTGGACAATTTGTCACATATTTTAGTACGCATAGGAAAATATTTTTTTGACGTGACCTAGGAAAATAATTAGGGCCTGTAAGAAAAGAAAAGGTCATCGAACCATACATCATTCAGAGTCATTGTACAGTTATATTGATATGTCAGGCAGTATTATTGACGACTCCTCCAGATAAGAAAACAAAAAAAAAAACAGAAAAACTACAAAAACTCTAAGTGGCCTTTCCTGCAAAGTACTCAGTGATGTGAGTTGGCACACGCGTATCTCTGTAGATTTTCGATCTCTCCATAGATCATACGTGTATTATTCATTATTAGGTTTGTATGTGAACTCACGACCAAATAAGCTACCTGATGGAAGAGATAGCGGATGGGTATATGAGTCTTATACCCTAAGAAACTCTTTGCTAATGCTGTTGGGCCACTGGTATATTTGGTGGTAGTACATTAATACTACCGTGTCCATCTTAGGCCTCCGAATAAAGGGTTAGAGTGTCCCCAACGGTAAAGCAAGCTAGCTAAGAGCTAGCATCGAGCGCTTACAAAGAATTCATAAGGAGTTGGGTAGAGATTTAACTCTATCATTTTCTTTAGAGACTAGCTCTTGAGAAAGAGCTAGTAGCCTTCTTTCTTTTTTCTTCTTCAACAAACAATTCGAAGAGTCAACTTAGAGTGAGCCTTTGGAGACACTCTTAGGGCGCGTTCGGCGTTTTAGAAGGGCAAATTTAGAGGGGTCTAAACAAAAAAAAATCTTGTCTTAAACAAAGTTTAATTACAAAACTAACTGCAGAAACCCCGGTCTAAATCGCGAGACGAATATAATGAGGATAGGTAAGCCACGATTAGACGATGGTTACTGTAGCATCACTGTAACAAAACATAGATTAATTAGGCTCATTAGATTCGTCTCGCAAAGATGTACCCATCTGTAAAAAGGTTTTGTCATTAGACTTTATTTAGTACTCTTAAATAATAAAATTCTTTTTAGTGCTTAAATTTAGAGGCCTCTAAACGTGGTCACCGAACGCGCCCTTAGTATGAACGAGTCACATGAGACACTCATCGGTCTCCTTCTCAGATGCAGCATTCACACTGCTTCCACATTAGAGAGTCAGATGCCAGCTCTTGTAGGAGGTGGGAGCCGTGAAACAGTGTCTTATTTATGCTAGGAGTTAACTCTTGAACAAGAGCTAGCAGCACTCTCTCTCTTTTCTTTTTCTTATAAAATACAATATATGCTAACTCTTGGAGGTGCGATTTGGGATGCTCTTATGGGTGCCAGTGAAGCTTTTACTACCTTAAATTTCTTATCCACTTCGACTGTTTGTGATGCTCCTGCTGCGCATAGGGGATGGTAGCTTGGTGTGATAAGGGGAATACGGTAGGTTATGGCACTGAGATGAGATAATTTTGGGGGTTTTATCTATCTCTAGAAAAGACTTTCTATCCAACTCTTGTAACTCTATAGGAACAACTCATGAGTCTCAAATAATATATTTCAACCGTCATATCCAGTATGTTCCTTCACAAAAACACTTAACAATTTGAAAGAAATAAATAAAAGTCATGAACAACGTAATGTTTTTTTAAGCACCGTTTATTATGTCAAAGTTGCGATATAAGCTGCACAATACTGTTCAACGTTCAAAATTTATAACATAGATATTAACTTTATTAGTTCAACATATTCATTATATATGTTATTTGACATGTATTTTATGTGGTCATTATTAGCTAGTTCGCTAGTCAAAGGGGTCTAAAATGGATTGATGTCTCTACACCACGACTGAAAATTACCGACCTATCTTTCCGATGGAGCATCAGTCCCTAAAAGAGGACAACAAACTGTTGGTCAGTAATTCCACCTGATGGAGGATCGGTCCGTAATTGTCTCAGTGTATAGCATCCGCTGATGGGTCAGCAAAAATTAAAGTCCACATCCAACCATGGGTCGGCAATTGGAGAAGATCGGCATGAAATCCACGCTGCAGCCTCATATATAGTTTCCAAAACCTAAGTCATTTCCCCATCTCCCCTCCTTTCTCCCACAGATCCTGCTGCCTTTCATCTTCCAATTTCGCAGCCACATGCCCATTCGAGCCCGCCGCTTCGCATCAACGTCCCAACCTGCCAGAACTCAAGGCCCCTCTATAAGGATCACGGGATACCGAGAGGGGGGGGAGGGGGTGAATCGGTAGTACTTAAATTTTTTTTCGGCAAGGTGACTACTTAACTTAACTAGGTGATTGCGGGAAAGCAAGCGAGGCGCACACACTAACAAGACTAGCTAGAGTTTCTTCATTAAATCAATTATACAAAGACAACTCCAAAGGTATCAATGTCAAAGCTACAAAGTCTCCCAATAAAAAGGAACCTGCTAGATATTCCAAATAAAATTAATCTGGATAGATATAGACCCTTTGAATGATATAGGTCATATTCAGTTAGACTTTTAAAAAAAGCCTCTTGAAGATGACATTACTGGAAAGCTGGATTTCCCTGTGGGCCGGAAACCCATAGGGAAATGCAAAATACCGTTAGGGATCATGATGTTGTTTTCCTTGGCAACACTACTATACTGTGAATATTGAGACCGCCAGGCAGTTTTCTTGCGTTGCGTAATGTGTGCTAAGGGACCATTTTCGAGAGCTTGAGTCGGGCGGTGCTCCTTGGCCAGGCAGGAGTCCATGACAACCAAAAAACTTGCAGGCAGTCTCCAAGTAGCATCCAAGCAAATAAGCTACAGGGTTTCAACCAAACATGCCCTTAGAGCTAATTTGGGTGCTGCCAGAGAAAAATCGGTGCCTGGGCAGTAGTGCTGGGACTCGGGCCGTGCCCGGGCCGGCAAGGGACGGCCCGTCGTGCTTTGGGCCATGCCGTGTCGGCCCATCGGGCCACGTCGGGCCATGCCAAGCCCGAGCATAGCCCGGTTTCAGTAAAAGCTTCCTCTACGAACGCGTTTTCAGCATAAATACGCGCATTTTTGTTATTTAAATTATTTTTTGATAGTGTTACATGGAAAAAAAATCAAAAAATTCCACAAAATTACACTAGTTTAGGACATCTATATTAAACATGTATATCAAATTTGAGTTCCAAAATTATCATAATTTGAGTGTACCAAAAAAACCAAGGAAAAGTGATTTTTTATATTTTTTATCTATAAAAATATACTAAATTTTGAACTCAATTTTGGTCTGGAGATATCCCAAGTCAATATCAACCTCTACAATCTCAATATCAAACTCAATTTTTCAACATTGTTTGCATGAAAGTGTGTTAAAATTTTACTAAGCAACATAGAAGTAATGAGGTTTTTGTTGGGACCATGACAACAAGTACACGTCCAACGAAGGATCTGCACCAACGTCGAAGCTAAAACAGACAATACAGAGGCGAAGCAGAAGAAACGAGCGGCACAAAGCAAGGCACAATTTGAATCGCCTGAACCATAGTCATGGCTGAATTGGCCAATAGCATTCATGTAAATACGACCTCCACCCTCCCTAAAAATATGGAGAGAGAAGGTCCTGTACGAACATCTGTTTTTCGGGCCTCGAGCTAAAGTAACAAGCATTCGAACCACATTCAGCTCTCTCTGAACACTCAACCCCTTCGCCCGGTATCGCGGGCAAAGAAGGGCTTCGCGCACTCTGAACTGCAGGGAACCTGACCGAGAACACCTTCGACCGGAGCCTTTGAGCCGAACAGAGGGCTTCGCCAACATCACCTCCTTCGATCTGCTACCCCAAGCATTAGGAGAGCTTCGCAGAGTTGAACCGGAGGACACAACCACCTTCGACAATCCAAAACAAGCTGAACATCTTCAACAACACGTTGGAGGGTTTCGACACGTCGTATCACGACCTTCGATCCTCCAACAGTTTTGTGAGAAATGAAGAACAATTTGAACTTATGCAAGTGTAAATGCTTCAAAAAAAATATAAAAAATTCAATGTGAAGATAAGTAGAAGTTGTATATCCACACAAAAAATCATTTAAAAAATCAATTTCTTTGGTGATTTACAAAAAAAACGTAAATAAATGAATAGTGGCCATTAATGAATTGATTGGTCTGTAGAAAAATATACTAATCCAGAATGATGCAAATACATATGTGTGATAGAACACCTTTTTTAGATTTTAGAAAAAAACAACTCATTTAGAGTAAGTACGCAAATTCTATACAAGTTTGAATTTTTAAATACGAACCAAAATACAAAATGAACCTCGGTTTAAGAACAATATCTCGTGCCGTGCCAGCAGGCCATTTTCGTGCCATCTTCGTGCCGTGCCGTGCCACCCGTCGTTCCCAATATCCGGGCACGGCACAGCCCGGCAGCCCGGGATAGGACGGCACAAAATCCCTTTGGGACGGACCATGCCATGGGTCAGGCCAAACATTTGGGCCATAGCCCACACGGATTTGGCCCGGCCCAAATCCCAGGACTATTGGGCAGGCACAGTGCTATTTGCCTGGTATGCCACGGTTAATAAAGTGGTGTTTGATTGCTAGTTTAAGAGAAAGCGAACAACATAAAATATTTTTTGTCAAAGGGAAACCATAACCTAGCTGTTCCTGTTTCCCTTCCTCACTATCGAACAGCTTTTGACTTCGAGAGATGCATCCACAGCCTTTCGCTTTCTGCCAGATTAGTGCCCATGACAGCTAAAATGAATTCAATAGAAGGTTTAGAAGATAAGGATGTGATCACAGTTTGGTCGATTTAATGATTTGTGCTGCGAAATTTTGCGTATTAATTGCAGCTTGTGGTTCGAAAGAGGAAGAAGGAAATTTGAGTCCATCTCCTCCAGCTTCCTAGCGAGGGTGGTGAAGGCAAAGCCAAAGCGAGGAGATGGTGGGCAACGACTGCGACGAAGTGGTGCAGCCGTACGTACATAGCAACAGGTTGGAGCGGCGGCGCGGCAGCAGCAGAAGCCCAAGTGGAAGTCACTGTCGCGCGCCATGATGGACAACGGCTTCCTAGTGTCGCTGCAACAGTACTGCGAGGACTAGTTCAACGACCTTGCGAGGAGGAGGAGCATGTGCGGCCGGTGCGACCGCACAGGGCCCCCGAAAATCAATGGCCCCCAAATCGCCTGAAAATTATAAATACACAACGCATGATCGACACTCCAGAGAAGATTTCTTCAGTCGCTTTTTAGGCAAGTCTGTGTTCGAGTAGCTGCTTCGCTAGAGAATCATGAACTTTTGTCGATAGATGAGTTGCCGGCCGGCTCGTCTGTTGCCGACGTTAATTCAGGCTCCATAAGGTCTGAACCATGTCGTGCTGTGACTGCTAAGCCTTTTTTTCCTTTCATCATGGTTCTTGTTTAACTATTGTTGAAATAATTTATTAGTAGTTCACTTGAATTAATCAATCTCGTGATCTTCTAGAGGCTGAACTTAAAACAGATGGACAATTTGATATTAAGTCAAATTAACTGTAATCATTTTATTTTGATACGACTTACGTTTAGGGCCTCACTTAGGATTTTGCACAGGGCCCCTGGTTTGTCCGGGACGGCCCTGGGCAAAGCTTATGCAAATCAGAATGACAGGGTGCGTTTATAACAAACAACTTATAAGAATATCAAGAACTTCTTGCAAGTTTAAAGTATTGTTCAATTTGTACTAAGAATCACATGATTCGGATCGTAATTCTCCTTTCAAAAAGACCCTTAACCCTTGCACCAGCACCAGCCGGCTCGTCTGTTGCCGACGTTAATTCAGGCTCCATAAGGTCTGAACCATGTCGTGCTGTGACTGCTAAGCCTTTTTTTCCTTTCATCATGGTTCTTGTTTAACTATTGTTGAAATAATTTATTAGTAGTTCACTTGAATTAATCAATCTCGTGATCTTCTAGAGGCTGAACTTAAAACAGATGGACAATTTGATATTAAGTCAAATTAACTGTAATCATTTTATTTTGATACGACTTACGTTTAGGGCCTCACTTAGGATTTTGCACAGGGCCCCTGGTTTGTCCGGGCGGCCCTGGAGGAGGGATCAGGCATGAGAAGCAGTGAGACTTCGACCTCAGGTGCTCAGTTTCAGACGCCGGAGTCAGGCGCAACCTCAGGGCACCAAGCATTGTCATATATATATTAATTAAAAACGGAGTACTATATGATAAAATTATTGTGTGCCATGGTGATGTTTTAAGTGGGTTGATGGATTCTCTCATATACTGGACGTAGTCAGTTTAATGCGGTATCTAGGGTAGTTCTTTCCATAGTCAAGGAGACTCTTCTTTTATTGGAGCAATTCTTTTGGTGTCAAGAAAAATGTACCGGGACCACGACCAACCATATTCATCATGTCAGTTACAGTCAAACAGACAAGATACACAACAACTCGTTTATTGGCTCGAGAAAAAAAATACAACAACTCGTCTTTCTGTGGACCCAAGTAATTATCCCATTCATCATTCATTGATGAAGTCAATATACGAACAAAAACATCAATTTTTAGTCAGTTACATGCTTAGTCACTGCATGTACAATATTGATTGCTATTGATACATTTCATCAGCGGCCGATCTTGGTAGCTACAATCTTGTCTCTATAAATACATGGTAATCGATAATTATATGTTTCGGTCACTAAAACTATATAGAAAATCAAGACACATTTGGTACCAATAGTTGTATACTTGTATACCTTGGTCAATAAAGATATGCAGTAACCAAGCAGCTTACAACATGGTGTGCTAATAATTGAGCTGAATTAGCAGCAAACAAATTTATTGTTCATCGAGAGGGTGTGTTCCTCGTGTCAACTTCAATTCTTTGATAACACATAAGAAAGTGAAAAATGCATGTACAGCTAATTAAAGTCTAGCATCGGTCCTTGAACTAGTAGGCATCAAAGCTACATGAAGGGGACAAAAAAAAAAAGAATATGTACATTAGAGTCACCGCAGCTAGTTGTTACAAGAGCAGAATTGCAGAAATAGTTGTAATTTTGTGAAACCCAATTATGAAAAATTGCTAGTATGTTAAATATAAAGAGGTGTGTAATATGGCTGATTTTCATGATAGATCTGATAACATCATTTCACCTTTTCTTTTTACAGCAAATGGAAGGTGTGATGCCCTTTTCATTAAGGAGAAGTAGAAATAATCCTGGCATCTTAGCCCAGTTTTTTTATAAAAAAAAAAAAATCTATAGTCCTCTGCTGTAAAAGTTAAAAAAAAGTTTGATTTTGACTGAAACCAGAAATGTTTTGTTGGTTAGAGGGAGTAGTTTTCACACTAGGCTATCCCAAGTGTCGCGTAAGAGCATCTATATAAGTGGGAGCACCAGATTAGCTAGGAGACGCACCAATTCATATTGAACTCTTTGTTTCCCATAGTCCAGAACTGATAGTATGATCCGTCTGCAAACTCGGTGCCCGGGTCCTCTTCAGTTTCTTTACCTCTTTACACTATTATGCTGTTCAGATTTAGCCATCGGCAGTCAAAATGAAACTGAAAATGATCGACAAGCTCTTCTCTGCTTTAAGTCCCTGCTTTCAGATCCGGCCCATGCCCTATCCACGTGGAGCAACACATCTCTCCAATTCTGCAGCTGGCATGGTGTCACTTGCAAGGCCAGGTTGCCTCGCCGAGTTGTTGCGCTGGACCTTGCTTCAGAAGCTTTGACAGGTACCATATCACCTTGCATAGCTAACCTCACCTCTCTTCAGAGGCTGCAACTTTCAAACAATAACTTCCATGGGTCCATACTGCCTGAGTTTGGTCTCCTAACAGAGCTCAGGTACCTTAACCTCAGCATGAACTCTCTCAGTGGTGCAATTCCATCTGCGCTCTCGTTCTGCACCAAACTTATGGTCCTCAGTCTGTGGAACAACACTCTGCAAGGTGAGATCCCGGCAACCCTAAGCCAGTGCAAGAATCTTCAAGAGATACAGTTAAGCAATAACATGCTACAAGGTAGCATCCCAGCTGATCTCGGGATGCTCCTGAAGCTCCAAAGCTTGATCCTAGCGGGAAACAGTCTATCTGGGTACATACCCTCATCTTTGGGAAACTCATCTCTAACACATGTTGACCTAGGGAGAAACAATCTCATCGGTGGAATCCCTGAGTCCTTGGCAAAAAGCTCTGTCAAAGTACTTAGGCTCATGACCAATAGTCTTACTGGGAAGCTCCCAGAGGCTCTCTTCAATAGCTCATCACTTATCACACTTTGCCTCCAGCAGAACTACTTTGTTGGCTCTATTCCGCACGTTGCTGCCACCTCACCCCCTCTGAAATATCTTAGCTTAAAAGAGAACAATCTCTCAGGACCTGTACCACCATCACTAGGGAACCTCTCATCTCTTGTTTCTCTGGGTCTTGTAAAGAACAATCTTATGGGAAGCATCCCAGAGAGTTTAGGATACATTCCAACACTAGAACAGCTAAAATTAACCGCCAACAACTTATCTGGTCATGTGCCACCGTTATTGTTCAACATATCATCATTGAAATTTCTCGGTTTGGCCCTTAACAAACTCACTGGAAGATTCCCCTCTGAGATTGGTTAAACGCTCCCTAATATCCAGACATTAGCACTCACATCAAACAGATTTGACGGCATAATTCCTACTTCCCTTACTAATGCATCACAGGTAGTTGAGATATCCATGGCTGATAATATGCTGACCGGCTTCATCCCTTTCTTTGGGTCATTGCCTAACTTGGAGATTCTTGATGTTGGTGGTGGCAATATGCTCGAAGCGGGTGACTGGGGTTTCCTCGCCTCCCTCTCAAATTGCACCAGATTGACCAGCCTTTTGCTGGACACGAATAATCTCCAGGGACCTTTACCAGTATCTATTGGTAATCTTCCCAATAGTCTTGAGAAGTTATGGCTGTATGAAAATAAAATTTCTGGGGTTATTCCGCCAGAGATAGGAAATCTTAAGAATCTCAGGGAATTACTTATGGGCATTAATCCTCACAGTGGTAGTATACCATCCACTATTATACACTTGAACAACTTGGTTGTGCTAGCGTTTGAGCGAAGCAAACTTTCTGGCCAATTGCCGGATGGTATTGGGAACCTCAGCCTGTTAAACGAGCTCTATTTAGAGGAGAACAACTTGAGTGGAAGTATACCTTCTAGCATAGGGTACTGTACGCAACTCCAGATCCTAAATCTTTCTCATAACTCGCTTGTTGGGAGCATTCCAAGAGAGCTCTTAAAAATTTCTTCACTTTCAATATATTTGGACTTGTCGTACAATCACTTGTCTGGAGAAATACCGGAGGAAGTTGGAAACCTCATTAACCTTAATCAACTTAGCATCTCAAATAATAGGTTGTCCAGTACGATTCCATCTGCTCTTGGCCAGTGTGTGCTTCTGGTATCTCTTCGGATGCAAAACAATTTTTTGGAAGGAGGCATTCCACAGTCTTTCATGAACTTAGTTGGATTGAATGTACTGGATGTTTCACAGAACAACTTATCCGGAATAATCCCAGGGTTCCTGAAATCTTTTAATAATCTTCGCACTATCTTCATTTTTTTTCTCCATAAAATGCAGAGTATGGAATGAGTGCAGATATCTCAACCAGCGGTGATGTCTATAGCTTCGGGGTGCTTCTGTTAGAGATGATTACGGGAAGTCGTCCTACGGACGAAAAGTTCAGTAATGGTATGACTCTGCATGAATCTGTTTACAGAGCCTTTCCAAATAACACCTATGAGATTCTGGACCCTGTGCTGCTTCATGATGAAAGTAATGCAACAGATATCCTTCATAGTTGCATCGTTCCATTGGTCAGGATAGGCCTCTCCTGTTCCATGACATCACCCAAAGCACGATGGGAAATGCAAAAAGTTTGTACCGAGATTCTTGCAGTGAAGGATGCATTGTCAAGCATCCATTGTATGTGAAAAAACACAATGGCGTTCTGTAAATAGATTTTCATTAGCATTCTTCTAGAAAGAGCAGAACATGTGCCCCCTCCGACATGAGCGGTTGTAAGTCCTGGACCTTGCCCTTAGAACAAAGGATATTTTCGCAATGAGAACTGAAGACTAGTCTTCAGCTCGTAGTTTATATATATCCATCTCCTTTCAATTTGTTGAGTTATTTTCGGGCTGAGTTTCTGTCTCCTATTGATTCTGGACACCAAATTGTATGACTTGAATATTTTTTCCAACCCGACGCAGGGGCGTGCAGTGCACCCGGAGGCAGGGATTCCCGGCGGCTCAATTCACAGTATACCCTCCTTTCGAATGGCCAGTAGCTAACTACCCCTCTTTCTAATGGTCTTCACAATTTACCCTCTTCTCATTTTTATACCGATTTTGCCCTTTCTCTCCTCTTCTTCCTCCGGCCGGTGACCGCAGCCGTCATGGTCGTCGCCCGTGTCTGCGCGCACGAGCCGAGCTGTCGCCGTTGCGCCCTCGCCCGCACACTCCGAGCCTGCTCCCGCCCACGTCAGGCAGAGTCGCCCGTCCACGACGGCCTCGACAGGCAGGTGGAGGCCCCGGCAGAACGAGCTGTTCAGCGTGATTCCGCGGGAGTAGGAGCGAGCTCGCGGTGGCGTAGCGGGGAGGTTGCTCCGAGCAATTGAGCGAGCGGGAAGGGAGCAATTTCGCTACGATTCATCTTGGTGCTCCAATCGACCGATGTGACAACGATTCAACACAAAGCCATCTGCTTGCTTGCTTGTCTAATTGATTGCTCGATTGGAGGCACTCGATTGCTGAGCATGTGCGCAAGGCACACACGCAACACCAGCATCAGCAGATGCAAGTAGGCAAACGCAGGCACAAGCAAGGCACTCAGACGCGACGGTGGCC
>LAPY01001060.1:81451-105702 GCA_000970635.1 Eragrostis tef | reverse complement strand
GTGCCGGCGACGGCCGCGGCGGCGGCGGCGGCCGGGGAGATGGAGGCCATGGATGGGGTGCTAGGGATTCGGGCCGGGGGCGACTGTTGGGTGAGGAGCCGGAGAGGAGGGAGGAAACGACGGACGGCGGTTGGTGCTGCGCTCGTGGATGAGGGGAGGGCGGCGATTGGGCCAGGTGGACGGGGATATTTTTGCCGTAGGTTGCGTCATTTTCGCTTCAAAATGTTTGTATTTGGGTTGATTTGATTGATTTTGTGCTCTATAGATGCTGAGGCTAACTCCGATAGTGAAATGACATCGTTCGCACATTGACTTTATTTCAATTTGAAGTAATTTCCTTATCTGAACGTCAATTTGCAATTGAGTGAGTAATGTTTTGTTCAACAATTAATAGGAGAGTGTATTGTAGATATAGAATTCTAATTGATGTTGTTTTATATTAGTGAAAATATGAGCCTTAAAATCGTATTGACATAAATCAGAGACATTAAATATGATAGAGCTTCTTCTTTTTTTCAAGACGAATGTTAGAGCTTCTTGAGACACTAAGTATCACTTACTCTCTCCATCCTTTAATGTAGTTCGTTTTGGGTTTAATATTTTTTTTTCAATGTAGGGCGTTTTACAGATAAGACAAACTATAGGCTTGGTGGAAGGGTTGGTGGAAGGATGGGTTGAGTTAAAAATAAAGAGTATTGTAGTCTTTTAATACATTGACTATTTTTGTGTTTGAATGCTAGAGAGCCCTACATTTAGAACGGAGGGAGTATCTCTCAGAGATTGTCATATAATAACTTAGGGCATGATTAGTTGAGATGGTTCAAGTTGTAGCTGGCTACAGCTGCAAAGATTGTTGCAACTCGAGCTATCACAAACGATTTCTAAGTCATTTGATGTGCATAAATGTCCTATAATGATATATAATGAAAATGTGATAGCAAATTCACTTGATTAGGTTTTTAATAGCATAATATGTCCATAAAAAATTGAGTGTTTGACCGATAGGAGTGTTCTCTGGACGATGAGGCTTCTATGATAGATTTATTGTTAATTTTAACTAAGATCCGCTAACCTTGTCCCTCCAATTTGTTGGAAGGAGTGAGTGTATAAAATATGTTTGGAAAGAAAAGGGAATCTGGTTCTAACTTTGCAAATCAATTCATAGACGAACAAGATTCTAAAAAAAACATATACGAACAAACATATGTATTCAAATTTGTATTCCGAAATCCAACCGTACAAAGAAAACCAAATTAGCACGGGGCAGGACTGGACACGTCAACACGCACCAGATCGATCATCGGTCAATCCGCTCGCACTTCCGTCTCTACCGCCGGCGTCTCTGCCCCCGTCGCGTCCGACCTCATCGACTTCCTCAACGCGTCGCCCACCGCCTTCCACGCCGTCGGTAAGCGCCCCCTCGCCTCCGCCTCACTTTCTGTTAGTTCTCCTATCGGCGTGGACTGAACTGGACTGACCCCGTCGGCTGTTGCTTCCGGCGAGCGAAGACGAGGCAAAGCGGCGTCTGAAGGCTGCAGGCTACACGCAGCTCTCGGAGCGGGAGGAGTGGACTGGGCTGGAGCCGGGCCGCAAGTACTTCTTCACGCGCAACTACTCCACCATCGTCGCCTTCGCCGTCGGTGCCAAGTGAGTCAGCTAGATCCACTTGCCGACCTTGTAGCTCTTACCGGCCTTTGGTTCTAGATGATGCATTAAATTCGCACGGTCACCATTAAATCAAATCTAACATTCACAAATTCTGCTCTAGTTTCTTGGGTTGTATGTTTTGAGGATTGAAAGCTAATGTGTCAAAGTTTTGCAGGTATGTTGCCGGTAATGGGTTCCACATCATTGGTGCGCATACTGACAGTCCATGCCTCAAGCTCAAGCCAGTCTCCAAGGTTCAAAGTTTGAACTCTTGTTCACTGATTTTGGATTACATTGTCTACTGCCTTGCAATGTTGGCATAGTTGTACTTGTCTATATGTTGTTTATTTGTAAAATCTGGCATGTAAGTTTGTTTGTGTGGTAGATTTTAACCAGTTAGTGATAGAATATGGCTTTCTTATTCTCAGGTAACCAAGGGAGGTTATCTTGAGGTTGGTGTCCAGACATATGGTGGTGGCTTGTGGTACACATGGTTCGACCGTGATCTTACTGTTGCCGGTAGGGTGATTGTAAGGGAGAAGAGCGAAGGTGGAGTATCTTATGCACATAAGCTTGTACGAGTGCAAGAACCAATCCTGAGGATCCCTACTTTGGCTATTCACCTTGACAGGTTGGTGTGAAATAGCCATTGTTATGTATCTCATTTTATAAACCTGTGCTAGTTTTTTTTTCCTATATGAAGGTTTTCTATAGTTATAGATGTATCCCTGATAATTTTCGTTTATTCATAGTTGTTTGTTGGTAGCAATTATGACGTAGGTCAGATCATAAGATCTGATATCTTCTTTGCATTTATCTGTGTTCTTTGGTTTCTTCTTGTAAAGCCTATCTATTTACCTTTTAAAAAGCAAAAGGTAAAGTGAACTTTGCGAAAATAACATCAATAGACCATGATATGGCAATCTTTAGGCCATGCTGTTTGGTTAAACCGAAACAGGGCTTGCACAATCATGCCTTTTAAACAAATGGTCGCCTGACATTGAAACTGTAATGTACGACAGCAGGTCATTAGGGCCCATAACCAGCCATACCCCTATAACTATAAGATTAGGTTAGTTAGATTAGAGTCCTTATCTTTTTAAGTCAACCCACCTATATATAGATGGGGATGTATCCTGATTCATTAAGCAATAAAGAAGATAGATAATTAGGAGTCATCCATGCCGGCGGTGCCCGACCTCAAAACGACCAGTTCAGCGGCGGCATAAGGCCATATATGACAGAAACTGAATTTACTCTGTTCTTTTGTTCAACAGTAGCTTTTCACCATAATTTTTACATGGTGTACATATTAAAGTCATTTATAAATGTTACTGTGGAGATTTTTCTTTAGTTTGTATTTATTTGCGTCATAGTTCCATAGCTATTCTTTGAAGTTTTTGCACCTGATGTACTTGTTATGTGGGAGCCTGTGGCACTGAGCATCCACATGTTAATGCAATGGGAAGTATCAAAATTAGATGTTATCTAACTTGGTCTATTTTATTATTAATAATAACAGGCTGTTAGCTCTTTTTTGGATGAGTGTGTGATCCTTGACAGTTATTACACTAAGTCGTTTAATTGATCATTTGTGCATTATGTAGGACTATCTCCTCAGAAGGTCTCAAGATTAACAGTCAGAGTCATCTTGTCCCAGTGTTGGCTACATCTGTTAAGGTAATTCAAATATATTGATCAGGGTTTGAGCTGCTTTGTTGTTTCTTCAGTTTGGGCATTTATCGCCAACACCTCTGTCATTAGTTTCTGTACCATTGGCATAGTTCACTGGAATGTATGGTTATCATTTTATTTGTTAAGAAATTAGTCCTGAACATTCGATTTACAGAGGATCAGTCGAGGGTTGTACCTTTTACAGTTGTGGTATTGTATATGCTAGGTAGGAAGCAATGTATACCTATGTACCTCTTGTATGCTTTTTGCATCTTCGGACGTTCGAAGCCAATATATAGTTCCGTCTGCAAATGTTTAACAATGTGTCGATAAAGAATTGTTCATAGTTTCATATATAGGAATAGACATATGGGCTTCTTTTGCATCTTCAAATATTCGATGCCAATATATAGTTCCATCTGCAAATGTTTAACAATAGTGTTGATTGTTACTGTTTAGAGTTTCATATGTAGGAATAGACATATGGGCTTCATTTTTTTTTAGAAAGGTAGGTATTGATTCAAAATATTCTTTTTGTTTTTAGAATGAAATGCAGAAATTAGTAGAAGAAAATGGCCCTAAGGAGCCATCTGAGAACAAGAACACGAAGCACCATCCATTATTATTGCAGGTACTTGTTTTCTTTTAATACCATTTCTTCACTAAACCAATGATTCTATAACATTAAACAAATATCAAGTGCCCTTGAATTCTGGCGTACACTGTATTTATTCACGATGTTATTTATTGTTGCAGTTGATTGCTAAAGAGGCTAACTGTGAGCCTGGTGAGATAAGCGACTTTGAACTGCAACTGTGTGATACTCAACCCAGCATTATAGCAGGTGCCATGAAAGAATTCATCTTTTCAGGAAGGCTTGACAATCTTTGCATGTCATATTGTTCATTGAAGGTTTGCCTCGCTATTTCATTTTATCTAGTCATTTTAAAGATAGCTATTTGAAATAAGTAACGATCTTTTCATGTGACCTCTTAGTGTCATTGCTCTAGTTTAGTGCTATTTACTTACATATTGCACCAGTTTGGTATGATTTGTTTTCTGTTGTTTTGCCTATCAAAATTTACATTGGGCAAAGAAGATATTAATTACGTGGTAGCCTTCGTCAATATTATGAATTTTCATATGCATCTTTTACTGTCTTTTCTATTGTCTCCTTATAAAGAAGAAAAAGTGACAGGTTTTTAATTTGGGAAATTGTCCGTTTAAAAATACAAGGAAAAAAATCCATTTTACTCCTCCGAGCAATTCAATTTATCTGATTTACTCCCTGGACAAAATCATGGCTTAAATTACTCCCTCAAACAATTCATGTTGGTGCAATATACCCCCTATCATGATTTGTCCATTTTGTTTCTTGGTGTACAAGTTGAATTTGAAGCTCAAATTTGGTTTGATGATAATTAACACAACAACCTATGTTAAAATAATTATAACAATTTTTTGGATACTATTTACATTGTCTAATAGAAATTAACAATAAATACATACAAAATTATGTCAAAAAAATGTGCTATAATTATATTTACATATTTTATTGTGTGAGATGGCTAGAATGCCAAATATAGTGGGACGGTGGGAGTAACATTCAGATGATCCTGAAGGTTCCAATTTCTTTTCCCAAATAGAATGTCCCCTAATATATAGTTTAGATCTATGAGATGAGCAATCTCTTTAATAAAAATAGGTAATCTGTTCCAAATGTTTCTGTAAACTCACTACGTGATATTTTCTTCTGATGCTGTTTCAGGCCCTAATAGACTCAACTTCTGCTGAACACTCCCTTGATCATGAATCTGGGGTGAGAATGGTTGCTCTATTTGATCATGAGGAGGTTGGGTCAAATTCGGCTCAAGGAGCTGGTTCCCCTGCCATGTTGGATGCTCTATCAAGAATCACTGCATCTTTTAATACTTCAAATTCCCAGGTACTAACCAATTTTCTCCACACAGCAAACTGTTATTACGTTATTCAGCAAACTGTGGGTCGAATTTGTTATTTACGTCATGAAACTACTGTTTTATCTGCTGGCTGTGGGGCAATAGACAATATGCGAAGACATTGAAAATTAGGATATTCTCCCTCCGATCCCTAGTTTAAGTCCTAATATTTAAGTCCATTGGGACATCATCAACATGTCTCCAATGTGATAATAGGGATGACAATATATGAAAATAATATGAGACAGAAACGGTTAAAATATTTTTCATGATGAATATAGTAATGTCTACCTTGTGTTATTGCTTTATATGACTTTTTGTATATTGAAAGCCAAAGCTGATTTTTTAAAAGAAATAATACCAATTCCTAATGTGCTTGTATTTAGGATTATGCATATGGTGACAGTAGCATCCTACCTTTTCTAGTATCCACTCTAATCTTGTGTCTAGTTCCATCATTTGGGTTGACCGGTGTGTCTGGTTTGGATTTTGGTGCTATCTTTGTGTTGTGTTGTGTTGTTCTGCAAGTTAATAGGTGTTTCCCTTCACCTATCATCATGCAACTTCATGTCATGACCATCTGGTTTATTCTGGTCTCTCTTTGATGGATGTTTAACGATTTAGGTTCATATATAATATATAAGTACTGTTGACTTCTAAATTGGTTTGAATTTGAAATGATATATCTATTCTGACTTTTTATTTTATTTATTTATTTATAGTGTAAACGTTTTCATCGAAGATATCAGTTATAAATAAGATTTTTACCTGATGTTATTTAGCAATTTGCTTAAGCAGTTTGGTTTCCTAATTTACATCTAAAATGACAAACTTCTTTCAACTAGACATTTTATTTTCTTTCTTTCTTTATAGCGTAAACATTTTCATGGAAGATATCAGTTATAGATAAGATTTTTACCTGATGCTATTTAACAATTTGCTTAAGCAGTTTGGTTTCCTAATTTACATCTAAAATGACAAACTTCTTTCCCTTTTTAGTTGCTGGAGAAAGCTATTCAAAGGAGTTTTCTAGTGTCTGCAGATATGGCACACGCATTACACCCCAATTATATGGTAAGAATATCTTAGGTTTACATGTATATATAGCATTTTTAAAAAAGTACAACTCTGAATCACATGTGATTTGTCTTCAATAGGACAAGCATGAGGAGAACCACCAGCCAAAAATGCATGGAGGTCTTGTAATTAAGCACAATGCTAATCAAAGATACGCTACCAATGCAGTGACAGCATTTATCTTTCGGGAAATTGCTGAGAGGCACCAACTTCCTATCCAGGTTAGTTAATATATAGCAATGAAATAGTTGTGAACTAGTGATGGTTGCTGACTAATCGAATTGCGGAATTCTCTTCAAATGATGATTAGCCCGAAGATGTATATGATCAATTAATCAGTATCTTGATGACTTGATCTTTTCAACGGACATTATTTTGGCTAGTCGGACCTTTGTTAGCCCATACACGGCCCTTACTCCCTTGTTTCGGTGGTTGGTCTCTGCCTTTTTCTGTCTCTTATCTAGTTTGTCTTCCTCTTTATATTCGATTAAGTTGGCCAATCTGTCTTTGAAACGAATTGCCTTAGCCCTTAGGCTGATTCCCTCACCCTTGTAAATCCAATCCCGGAACAACAGCTGAAAAGGATAGTGCATTGGATGGGTCAGATCCACAACTTTCTCTCGCACATCCAGAGTTGTTGGCTTGGCAGAAATATCGCTTAGCAAATTCTGCCTTCTTTCTTTCCCAATCTCTCGCATGTCCGGAGTTGTTGGCAGAAATATCGCCTTCTTTCTGTCCCAACATCCATTGTAGTGAGAGGGCTTGTAGACTGGAGTGGGAGTTGAAGGGAACATGAGCAAGTTCCGCCTTCTTTCTGTCCCACCATTGGATTGAGGCAATGGTACGTGTTCGGTGTCCGTTTTCTCACTTCCTCATTCAATCCTGGTCCCAAAGGGCAATACATTGAGCTAGAAAGAGTGAAAGACTGTTTTCATAAGTTTCATTCTGTAGCCCAACTAGACTGGCAGTCTGTCTGCTAGGTAGGCTCCATGTGAATACTTTATTTCATATCATTATGGAATTAAATAACTCTTAATTTGGGGGCTTTTCTTTTCTTGCTAATTTTATTATATTAATTGGTCAATGGTTACTCATGATTTATCGCACATAATAATATATTATAAATATTGAATTCATCTAATGCATTGGTGAAATCTCATTCGTCAACCTATTTTGTAGGACTTTGTTGTTCGGAATGACATGGGTTGTGGTTCCACCATCGGCCCAATACTTGCTAGTGGTGTTGGTATTCGTACTGTTGATATTGGAGCGCCGCAATTATCAATGCATAGCATCAGAGAGATGTGCGCTGTGGATGATGTTAACCATTCGTATGAGCATTTCAAGGCATATTTTGAAGAATTCACTGAACTGGATAGCAAGGTCCAGGTCGATTGCTAAGGATGGTGAAACATAGTGGGTTAGTTGTGCTGCAAGTTGTACTATTGACCCAGATGATACTAACTTGAATAAGAGAGAATTTACAAGTTACGTGTATTTGACTATATCATTTGTTTGACCTACTTTTTTTAGGGTATTTTTCCGATTCGTGTCTTGTCTCATTGCGGACGAGTCGTGTGACAACTCACAAAAGTCAAATAGCTTTTGGTGGTATGCTCGGTTTACATGGCGAAGGGTTCACTTAGCTCGTAATCTAGGTAATTGTTGAATTATCAGGAGGACGATATATGTATGAGTGTCGTCTACGTACAATCTCTCCCCTCACGCCATCCCCTGTTCATGATTTCCTTGTTCACGTCACGATGCAAATTATGAAGTTCCTGATGATATTAAACAGGAGTTTTCTTGCCTACACCACTAGATTAAAATGCCGTCTGTTCCGCTTGAATGCAGAATTTTTCTTAATATTTATTAACCACATGTTTCAAAAATTTCATATTTAGACGAACTCATCATTTTTGCTCCCCGCTTTTGAAAACAACGAAGTCTGGGGAAACCTCTACCGCAGAAAGCAACACTGTCACCCAAAATTAAGGGGGTGTTTGTTTTTAGAGAGTCTAAAATTTAGAAGGGTCTAAAAAAAAGAATCTTGTTATTTAAAAGTACTAAATAAATTTTAATTACAAAACTAACTGCAGAACTCCTGGTCTAATTCGCGGGACGAATCTAACAAGGATAGTTAAGCTATAATTAGACAATGGTTACTGTAGCATGACTGTCGCAAAACATAGATTAATTAAGCTCTTTAGATTCATCTCGTAAAGATGTATCCATCTGTAAAAAGATTTTGTCATTACATTTGTTTAGTATTAGACTCTTTTTGTTTAGATGCCTAAGTACCGAGAATGCATCGCGTCATGTAACTACAGTAACTATTCAATAAAATAAGCCTATATAATATATGAGAAATAGGGACCATCTCTTGGAAATTCATACCGAATGTAACCATCAGAAATAAGCATTGATGACTTGATTTTAACAGAGGATGAATTGATGTAACCATCTCAGTATTGGTACAAAATAAAAAGCAACTTTTCTCATCAGAAACAGAAATTATTTAGACAATTCCCGAGCTTGTCAAAGCTGTGAAATGGTGCGGGTGCACTCGAACAAATGAACTTGAAAAATGAAACCTCAACAAGATGTAGGCGTCAGTGTGAATTTTAGGGAAACTCTGACAATGGACTTTGATACATGTCATGCTTAAGCTGAGAGCTGATACTTTATCATGAGAGGGCTTTCTGCACTTCAGCAGTTACATCCTTTGGTGGTTTCTCAGCATGTAGATTTGCCACTAAGCCCTTCTTCGAGTAGTAATCAATCACCTGGAGGAGGCCAATTAAAATCAAATTAGGAATATAAAAGATTGATCACTGCTTTTATTTGGTTCCAGGAGACAAACAAATCTACTTGCTACGGCAGCATATTTCAGAACCTATGAACAAAACCGGAGAACTAAGAGTTGATAAGAACTCGTAAGGCATATGCCACAAAATATATACCATGATGGAGCATCAAAAGAACCAAAGAATGAAATTATGTGTATCCTAACGAATCAGCAAAGGATTTCATGCAGGACTATATAACAGTTAACAAAACAACAACAACAAACCATTAGTTCCAATCCAAGCAAGTTGGGGTAGGCTAACACAGTTAACAAATGAAGAAAACATACAAATGAAATATGGGACACCAACAAAATTTGCTCATAAAAATGAAACCAAAGTATCAAAGGAAACACACTAATCCAACTTACGAAATTTAATATTAGCTGTATGAGATCTTTGTCTAACAACTATCTCCCCAAGAATAGACAGTAACATAGTTCATTTAAAAATTAAGAATAACTTACAGGTTCAGTTTGCCGGTGAAAGGCTTCAAGCCTTGATTTCAAGACCTCAGCCGTGTCATCTCTTCTTTGAATCAGTGGCTCTCCAGTAACCTTAGAGAAAAGAGAAAAAAAAAGAAATCAGACAACAAGGCCTCTCATTTTGGTAATTACGGAAAATATAGCAAATTAAAAAGATAATTGGTGTTAGAAAAAGTAAACATAACAGATGCAAAGAAATATGTAACAGAGCTCATAAACACAATCAAAGGCGCTCGACATGAATGCAACATCTAACGGGAAAAAACATGTCACTATCAACACATTCTATTTATGGGCATTTTTCCACTAGTAATTTAGCTTGAGGGCGTTGAGTGTGATACAGAAGCAGCAAATGCTGAATTAAAAAAGCATTATACAGAAAAGTCTTAGGTGAATCTAAACCATCATTCAGCACAGCAGAACTACCCGCATTCACAAGCAGAATCAGGTCATATCAAAATTCAGCCTACCATATACGTAGCAATGCACTCAAATTTATTTATCTGACAGAGTAGGACTCATCTGCGATTCTCAATCTTTTTGGAGCATGCAAATTATAACTAATTTAAAACCAAGCTGAAGCATGGCAAAGAACAAAAAGGAGAACTGGTCCATGCTACAGCTAGAAAAAAAAACAGGTACAAATAACCAGAATAAGTGCTTTGTGTTTTACTTACATCATCTACTCCTGGAGTTTTTGGAGGTGCGAATTTTGTATGGTATGTCCTACCACTAGAAGGGTGGATCCAACGACCAGTAATCCGCTCTTCCAATATAGCGTCATTAATTGCAAAGTTCAACACCTTGTCAACATTAGCACCTTGCTTTGCCAGCATTTCATCAAGCTGCACCAGATGCTTTACGAATCAGTGAGGGAGAAAGACTACACTCCTAAATCATAACTACAAAATCAATAATTCATCAAACAGTCTTATGCATACTGATCAATGGTCTGACCTTCTGTGCTTGAGTAACAGTTCTAGGGAAGCCATCAAGAATGAAACCTTTCTGGCATGAAGGTTTCTTCATGGCTTCATCAATAATCCCCACAACTAAGTCATCAGAAACAAGCTCACCCTAGAAGATAATGAAAGCCAACATACAGCAGAGTCAAAAAGCGCCTTCTGCTAATCAGTATTCTGCAATTCAGTTACAGTACGAAACAGTACCTTATCCATAGCTTCTTTAGCTTTGATCCCCAGAGGAGTCTTGGCAGCCACAGCAGCCCTCAACATATCACCAGTGGCTAAATGGCACAGGCAATATTCGTCCTTAATAAGGGGTGACTGAGTTCCTTTTCCAGAGCCAGGTGGACCTACAACATATGTGATAGATATGTTGAATTCTCCAAAACCAGGACAATTTTAGAATGTCTTTCAAAAATTAAATAAGAAAACAGAAGATGTATCAAACTATGTTGTCTTTGTGCCTCTACAAAAGCATTGCACTCATATCTGCCTACACAATCCCAAAGTTTCATCCTGACTACCAGACTACTAGAAATATATCAGGTTAAACTTACGCATTAAAAGGACAGGACCACCATGTAAAATTAGACAGCAAAGTCTCTACATTTACTCCTCTTCAGTGTCACGAAATTGTATCATGCCATCTATGGCAAGAAAAAAAATTCTAGCGATGTACTCCCACCAATAAACAACGTCAACAAATAAAGATCGGAGGGAGTAGTCAGGCACAAGAAAAGTTCACCTGATGTGCAGTCATTGTTATCTTAGACGAGAATGAAGACTCAATGGACTCAACGAAAATTGACAAGTCATTAATATCTTCCTTTTAAAGCAGGTGTAATTCGTAAAAATTAGATTTTTACAGATACGCAAAGTTGCACTCTTTTCTTATCACCACTAGCAAAATACTTCCAAATCAGATCAAACCAAGTCACAACATCCCTTTTCAATTTTGTCAATCCTCGAGGATTTCTGTGTATATGGCAAATTTCACACCTCCAATCACTATGACAACCAAAAGAGGGCTTACTTTGGTATAAAAAAGGAGTACAACATAGGAAAGTACCCCTTAACCACTAATGCAGAACAGTAAAAGGGCCTCAGCCACCTGAAATCCCCCACTTTACCAGCCAATGCATAATTCCTCTATACTGTTCGACCTGTGACATCCCCAGCCAACTCATTCACTACAAGGACTATTGCATCCGCAGCAAGATGCATGGGGAGAGAAATAACCAAGATTCCACCACGACTTTCCGTGGATCTAGAGCAAGCATCGTTCCAAGGCGCGGCCTTTACACCCGGAGGCATCAGCAAACACGGGGGCCTGGACCCAACCAGCGCCGGCCGAGTAGGACGAGTAGAAAGAGGTGGGGAGCGGGATTTCCGTACCGATAGTCTTGGCAGCCACAGCAGCCCTCAACATATCACCAGTGGCTAAATGGCACAGGCAATATTCGTCCTTAATAAGGGGTGACTGAGTTCCTTTTCCAGAGCCAGGTGGACCTACAACATATGTGATAGATATGTTGAATTCTCCAAAACCAGGACAATTTTAGAATGTCTTTCAAAAATTAAATAAGAAAACAGAAGATGTATCAAACTATGTTGTCTTTGTGCCTCTACAAAAGCATTGCACTCATATCTGCCTACACAATCCCAAAGTTTCATCCTGACTACCAGACTACTAGAAATATATCAGGTTAAACTTACGCATTAAAAGGACAGGACCACCATGTAAAATTAGACAGCAAAGTCTCTACATTTACTCCTCTTCAGTGTCACGAAATTGTATCATGCCATCTATGGCAAGAAAAAAAATTCTAGCGATGTACTCCCACCAATAAACAACGTCAACAAATAAAGATCGGAGGGAGTAGTCAGGCACAAGAAAAGTTCACCTGATGTGCAGTCATTGTTATCTTAGACGAGAATGAAGACTCAATGGACTCAACGAAAATTGACAAGTCATTAATATCTTCCTTTTAAAGCAGGTGTAATTCGTAAAAATTAGATTTTTACAGATACGCAAAGTTGCACTCTTTTCTTATCACCACTAGCAAAATACTTCCAAATCAGATCAAACCAAGTCACAACATCCCTTTTCAATTTTGTCAATCCTCGAGGATTTCTGTGTATATGGCAAATTTCACACCTCCAATCACTATGACAACCAAAAGAGGGCTTACTTTGGTATAAAAAAGGAGTACAACATAGGAAAGTACCCCTTAACCACTAATGCAGAACAGTAAAAGGGCCTCAGCCACCTGAAATCCCCCACTTTACCAGCCAATGCATAATTCCTCTATACTGTTCGACCTGTGACATCCCCAGCCAACTCATTCACTACAAGGACTATTGCATCCGCAGCAAGATGCATGGGGAGAGAAATAACCAAGATTCCACCACGACTTTCCGTGGATCTAGAGCAAGCATCGTTCCAAGGCGCGGCCTTTACACCCGGAGGCATCAGCAAACACGGGGGCCTGGACCCAACCAGCGCCGGCCGAGTAGGACGAGTAGAAAGAGGTGGGGAGCGGGATTTCCGTACCGATGAGGATGAGGCGCTTGTCGGGCTTGGAGCTGCACTTCATGCGGCGGAGCAGCTCGTGCATCAGATCCAGCGACGGCACGTCCTCCAGGTTCGCCGCCATCGTCGCCGCCGCCGCAATGGGAGGAATCCGAGAAAAAGCTCAACTCGCGTGCGCTTGGGGGCGTTACGGTCGTGGTGAGGTCTGGCTGGGTTGGGTCGGGGTTTTGTTGGGCTTTTCGATTTCGTTTCTGGTGAGGTGGGGACGAGCAGATTTCTCTTTTCTGTGTTGCGCGTAAGCTCGTTGTTTCTTTTCAGTTTGATTTTTTATGTGAATAAAAAAGATGCTTCTATCAGGTAAAGGTGGATTTTGATTCTTTTTTAAAAAAACTGAAACAATAATGTGAATTTAGAAAAAGGAAAACTCGGATTAGGTTATGATGCTAGGTTTAGGACGTGTTGGCAGGGTTTATTAAACAACTTTAGCCGTGGATTATGCGTAAGCCCTGCCAAACAAGTTCTTTTAAACCAAGTAGCTTAGTCAAAAGAACCTATAATTCGTTTTTAGATAGAAAAAAACGAGTTTTTTGGACATCCGTATAAGCTGTTTTACTAAATAACTTGAATAGATAAGTCAGATACTTCAGGATAACCAAAATCAGTTATTTTGCCAGATAACGAAAGTTGTTTTTGGCATAATCCAGAGCCTTACTAAATGGGGTCTTAACGTCGCATGGGTCAAAATCAACTCTCAAAGGCAAGTGATGCATTAACAACACTAAGGTTTTACGATGGTTGATAACAATTTAATCAACTATTTCATATTTTGGTTTTCTTAATCTTTTGTAGTAATTTTTCACTCGCTCCACACTACTTTTTTCACTATAACGTCTGTGCCAGCACTGTAGTTTTACTTTCATATCTAGTTAGGAAAATGTAATGCATACGATGCCATATATATTATGATGGTGGCTATCCTGTCCAAAGATAAATTTGACAATAAAGTAGGCAATGGTCATCGTGTCAAGGGTTTCTTTCTTTTCCTCTTTGTTTTTTTTTTCTTGGAGTGCTCCCCAAATTTATAGGAATGTGAAAAGGATCAAAGGAAAAGATAAATCAAATACGTAGTTGAAATGATAAGAAAAGAGCCACCATTAAAAATAGTTATTCGTATTGATGGCTGCGCTTTCTACCCACCTAAATCTCCAGACGGCCTTTTTGGTATGTTTCACCTTTTTTTTTGCGAGGAGGTATGTTTCACCATAATTAAGCTATCAGAGAAAATGAATTATGTGCATGTAAATGCACATGATTTCTTCTCACAAACAAATTTTCAGCACTAAAGCAGACAAAAACAACAAATACATGCACTATTGGGTTGCTATGTGGAAAGTTGTATGTCTTTCATAATTTCCATTGGGTTTTGGTTGGAGCTAGAGGTAGGTGAGGCTGGTGAGGTGGCCACCATCGACTATCCAAATGGTGTGGCGAACTTTGCTATGCCATGATGTGCTTTTGGTTCCGCCAGTAGTTGGTACACGCCGTACGAATAATCCGGCTGCCAACCTCCGCAGCGGCATGAATCCTGTTGCCATGGTTTGTCAATATACTGTGAAGTACTGAAGTTAATTTGTAGTTTGCAATGAGCTGCATGTTCAAACAAAACCACAGGAAGTATAGCTTGGGATATGTCGCTTGTGTGAAAAACTAAACATATTCTAATGCTAACTTGAGCATCATTCTTCTCTTTTCGACGTTGAAACCAAGCTCAACAAACACTGATGGGCACCAACCCCAATGTTTGGTGATCGCCTTATTGGTCAGCATTTCTTCTGCCAGCCAAAATAAAATACAACACCTAATTGCCATCGGTCAGCACAACAGAAGTTAAATGGCGGGTTGCTCTGACTGATTGTGACCTGCAGCTTCCTCTGCTTAAAGTCTGCACTAAGTATTTTTACAATTGCGTTCTTTTTCTTTTGGTCAAACTTACAATTTTCTTCTTGTGACTCTGATCTGGTGATACGTAGGATTGAATAACATCGAATGTTCTGATTGCTACTAATTAATTAAACAACACAATATAGGGATTCCATGATTATTTTTTAGGGAAACTTGCAAAACCCACCTATGTGTTAGGAGGGTTTTCATATACCTATTTACAAGATTTTTTTTTCAGTCTCCCACCTGGAAGTCTCTATTTGTTTTCATATTCCCCCCGATAACTTCGCCAGGATGATGTAGCTCTTCTCTAGCCTCCAAAGATTACTTCAAAGGTTTCACTATAGCGTAGTTATCATCTCACAGATTTTATACAATCAAAATTTACCATACTATCATAAATAACATTCAACCATAGACATGACACTACGAACAAAATAGAGAAAAATAAATAAATAAATATATATATATATATACTTTGACAACTATTTATTACATGATATTAAAGAGTAGAAAGGTATGATAGAATACTTGGAGCTGCACTAGATAATATAAAGAGACACATCGTTCGACCAAAGCTATCAGGAGGACACTTGAAAACAAAAAAAAAACAATTGCAGACGGAAGACTGACACAATTTTTTTTTGTAGGTGTGTACACTACTGGAAAATCAAATATCCTTGTGTGCCGAAATCCGTCAAAGAAATGAACCCTGTGGGCAAACCGTCAAGGAAAAGCACACAAGGATATGACGTCAGGGAAATTTTAATTTGTATGACGGGTTGCACACAGGGAAATCATTTCTGAGGGTTGACACTCAAGGAAACAAAAGTCACCCTCAGGGAAATAAGATTTAAGAAAACAAAAAAAACACATTGGATATTGACAACTTATTCATTCATATGCACAATCGAATATCACAGCATCTCAATTCAACAATGGTGTACAGAATACATATTTACATAGTCCATTTCCCGTCCATTCATACATACAAGTGAAAATTACATATATCATCCATTTGTTGCCGAGCGTCACGTAAGGAGACTAATATTTACATACTCATGAACAAGATAGATGTACATGTAGGAAGCCACATTCACTTCAGTGTTTATACAATTGCTGCTGTTCACTCTCTAGAGTTTACTCACTGCACAAATCAGGATATCACAGTTATCTTAGGGAGAAAATTATCTGAAGACACACCAGTCCTGAAGAATAATCATGTTGAGAAAATAAAATCAACTCGCATTCTGCTGCATTTCCTGTTAAACAGAGAAGAAAATATTTCAATCAGCTTTCGATGGGTGCAGATCTACAAGCAGGGGACAAAGCAGGGGACAATCCAGTTTCCAGTAGTGAACATATATCCATTAACTCAAGTTGAATCATATAAGTATGTAAATGAACTATGGCAAAGTGCTCACCAAAGAAATGTTCGTAGGTAGCTTCTCATAAACCCAGATCGAGTATTTATTTTCTGTTCCCTCTGCCCTGACATTTAGAACATGAATTAATAATAAGCAAGGCCAGTTTTGGAGGTACAGTTAACTTTGGCAACATTGACATTTAGAGGTACAGTTAACTTTGGCAAGGTCATCCTGTTTGGTTGACAAAATATGATGAAGAAAACAGTAAATACATTATATTGCTAGCAATTCAACTAGCACTTGCAAACGTGTCGCACCAATTTTGTATACTACATACTAATTGCACCAGTGAACAGCACAAATTTTCTACATCAGCCTCTACACGAACCAGTCATATATATCAAACTCGGTGTTCACAGAAGTGCTTGATGTCCATACGTATGAGAAAAACATCATGTGTCCCAAGTGTATTTTTGCAATTTTCCCTATTATTTAAGAATACTTTTTGTTGTGGTGGAATTTTTTTTGGTGGAATATTTAAGAATACTTGAGGTATAGTTGTTGAGTAAACTAAAATAGCAAAACATTCCACCACCAGACCCGCAAGTTTTCTTAATTATCTAAAGAACTAAATTTTACAACCGAGCATATCCAAGAGACTTCCATAAAATTGACCCCAATAAACTTGTTTTTGAGAGCAACTAGAAAATTACGATGGGCAAATTTTCTCTCCTTCTCCAACAGTCCTCCCCTAAAAAAGAATTATAACACTTTTGATTGGGCCACATCAGCATTTGAGGCCACAAAAATATTAATTTCATAGGAAAATGAAGAGATGAGAGGTCTAGTTCTTCCCCCTGTTTGTAGCTACAAATGAGGAGAACTTAGGGACTATGAAAAATCTGGAAGTGGTTTTGGGGTCCTGTTGGAGATGGTTTTTTAATTGAATCTCAATATTTTGATTTAAGGGAGGATTATGAGACTCTCTTAGAGATACTCTTATAAGTTAGCTGCCCGAGATTAGCAACAGATAAACCCCCAATTTTAGAATTGTGATTTCCATTTTTTTTGGGGTGCAGATTGTGGTTAGATAGGATCCATCCATCCACGATTAACCAAATGGTGTTTGAACGGGCACCAAAGGTCAAATATCCTTTTTTTAGAAACAGGAATATATTTCAACATTCCAGCAGTGCAAATAGTGTTAAGGGTATAGGATCATTTCGCCACGTCAATGCCTCCAAATGTGTGGGTGCGTCATGATTTATAATTTGGTGAGCTTTGGCTCCAATCCAAAACTGCTCTTAGACCTATGCCTTGTGACCTGGAATATTAGCTATGCTGTTGCGGAATATTTGTTTGTATCGAGATTAAAACGGTAACATCCAAGTTCAGGTAGAATCATTTCCTATTGAGTGTTGCTGCTTGTATCATAGGAAACTTTATATCAATATGTTGAAGGATTCAAAGGGGCTTGCGCCCGCCATGTGTCAAGAAAATTCTAGGAAAGAACTCGAGGACAATATATGGCTTTGTGGAGTGCTACAAGTACATTGTTGTCATCGAGATCGGTCAAAGCTAGGTTATCTTTTGCTTCGCAACTTTTGATTATGATTTTATATGCCAAATCGATATAGAAACAAAGGCGGAGAGAGCGAAGTCCTGTTGTCGCACATGCCACAGTGAGTTTGAGTGATACGCGATTACAACTAGAGGGACATACTTTCTATAGTAGCATATGCACTCAGACTGATATACACTACATACTGGTAGCTTTGTTCTTGCATCCGGAGCTAGAACAGAAAATAATCAAAGGGGGAGAACTTGTGCGTGTGTGAGTGAGATGGATCGTGTGATGGCGAGCGCTGCGGGGGGCGCCATGGCGTCTATCGTACGAAAGGTCGGCTCCATGACGGTGGAGCAGGGCGCCCGCTTGATGGGCGTCCCTGCCAACATTGATTATCTGAAGCGCGAGCTGAAGAGCATGCACGCCTTCCTGATGGGCCTGTCCGACATCGAGGATCCGGACGAGGTGGTGAAGTGCTGCAGGGACGAACTGAGGGAGCTGTCCTACGACATGGAGGACGCTATCGACCGGTTTGAGCTCGGCGGTGGAGATGGACGTGGAAGCCACCTGCAGGAGGGGTCATCTTCTTCCTCCGCAGGCAGCAGGTTTATGGGGCGCTTCCGGCACTCCATGGACCTGGTAAATTGTGTCAAGTCTCGGTACGCCATGGCTGGGGAGATCGAGCGCCTCAAAGATCGTGTTTCTGAGGCAGAACACAGGTGGGACAGATACAGCCTTGGTGAGCCAGCTGTGCGCACGGCCATTGACACCCGGGTGGTTGCTCTGTACCGGGAGGCTGTTAGCCTCGTCGGCACCGATGGCCCCATGGAAACCATCATTGGCTGGCTCATGGGAGGCGATAGCTCCTCACTGCCCTTGCAAGATCGTATGGTGGTGTCTATTGTTGGTTTTGGAGGTATCGGCAAGACTACCCTCGCGAAGCAGATTTTTGACAAGATCAAGGGCCAGTTTGATTGTGCTGCCTTTGTGTCAGTATCGCGAAAGCCTAGAATAAATTACATTATTAAGGAAATACTTTCGCAGTTCCAGCGTAGGTGCCCCACGGTTGAACTTGAAAACCTTGATCCGCAAGGCAGTGAAGAGCCGTTCATTGAAATGCTCAAGGCGTATCTTCGAGACAAAAGGTACTACACACTTATTCAACTCTTTGCATTTGTGCATGAATTGATTGATCTCCAAACTTCGTGTATAAAAGCTTAGGAGAATACGTACGAGATGTATTACTCCGTCTAGAATTAGGTGGCCCGGCCCAAGCCGTCAGCCGGAACGCAGGCATGTGCCGGGGAGACGAGGTGCCCGGATGCACCTCCCGGACCCAGCATGAGTTGTTGAGGAGCTGCGCCGTCGTAGTTGCCTCCCAGGCATGCGCAGGGACCCCATGAAGCTCAAGGTTGATCCAGCTCTTGAAATGCGCGGGGGTCTGGTGAGAGGAAACAATTTTAGCGAAATTTCACCGAAATATCCGACATTTCATCTTTATCGATGGGTCCGAAATAAAATCAAAATGCAGTACCACCAAAATTCCGTCTTTGACCACCTTAATGCATCTAAATCATCTTGTTTGCATATGCAACCATGACGTTTTCTTGATTTGAGACAAGATCTTGTGAAATCATGTCAAAACTTTAAATAAAAAAATAAAATTTTGCTCGCCAAAACTTCCGAAATTCCCGATGTTTCATGTTTATCGGGTTTGAGCTCGACGGTGGAGATGGACGTGGAAGCCACCTGCAGGAGGGGTCATCTTCTTCCTCCGCAGGCAGCAGGTTTATGGGGCGCTTCCGGCACTCCATGGACCTGGTAAATTGTGTCAAGTCTCGGTACGCCATGGCTGGGGAGATCGAGCGCCTCAAAGATCGTGTTTCTGAGGCAGAACACAGGTGGGACAGATACAGCCTTGGTGAGCCAGCTGTGCGCACGGCCATTGACACCCGGGTGGTTGCTCTGTACCGGGAGGCTGTTAGCCTCGTCGGCACCGATGGCCCCATGGAAACCATCATTGGCTGGCTCATGGGAGGCGATAGCTCCTCACTGCCCTTGCAAGATCGTATGGTGGTGTCTATTGTTGGTTTTGGAGGTATCGGCAAGACTACCCTCGCGAAGCAGATTTTTGACAAGATCAAGGGCCAGTTTGATTGTGCTGCCTTTGTGTCAGTATCGCGAAAGCCTAGAATAAATTACATTATTAAGGAAATACTTTCGCAGTTCCAGCGTAGGTGCCCCACGGTTGAACTTGAAAACCTTGATCCGCAAGGCAGTGAAGAGCCGTTCATTGAAATGCTCAAGGCGTATCTTCGAGACAAAAGGTACTACACACTTATTCAACTCTTTGCATTTGTGCATGAATTGATTGATCTCCAAACTTCGTGTATAAAAGCTTAGGAGAATACGTACGAGATGTATTACTCCGTCTAGAATTAGGTGGCCCGGCCCAAGCCGTCAGCCGGAACGCAGGCATGTGCCGGGGAGACGAGGTGCCCGGATGCACCTCCCGGACCCAGCATGAGTTGTTGAGGAGCTGCGCCGTCGTAGTTGCCTCCCAGGCATGCGCAGGGACCCCATGAAGCTCAAGGTTGATCCAGCTCTTGAAATGCGCGGGGGTCTGGTGAGAGGAAACAATTTTAGCGAAATTTCACCGAAATATCCGACATTTCATCTTTATCGATGGGTCCGAAATAAAATCAAAATGCAGTACCACCAAAATTCCGTCTTTGACCACCTTAATGCATCTAAATCATCTTGTTTGCATATGCAACCATGACGTTTTCTTGATTTGAGACAAGATCTTGTGAAATCATGTCAAAACTTTAAATAAAAAAATAAAATTTTGCTCGCCAAAACTTCCGAAATTCCCGATGTTTCATGTTTATCGGTGACCTCCGAATTTTTTTTGTTCATAATCTACTATTCTGACTAAAGGATATTAAAAGTCTTTGATGGAAAAGATCAGATGTATGTATACAATGTCATATCAGGAAGCATGGCGAAAACTCAAAGAAGAATTTGTGCGTATTATGCTTGGACCCTATCAGGAAGCATGTCTATCATTATTTACTTGGACCATATCCGTACATGACAAACATTATGTTCAACACGCAACATAAGACTTGAAAATTCAAAAAATGGTCTCCCATGCGCATATCATTTAAAACATTACGATTAATTGTTCACTAAAATAATGAGGTATAATGTCGTTTGACAGTGGTTCCGACAAATAGAAAAAATCCAAGCCGTCAAGCAGGAAATACAACAGAACAATGAAGGATTTTGGTTTTGTGCACCCATCAAGCATGAATAATTGAAAACAATTTGACATATCCAAATTGTTTTTTAATTTCAATGAATAGAGGCTTTAGAACATCAATTTGTTAAGAAAAAGTTAACCTAAATGTCTTTTTGCTTTTGTTTCCCTTATACATCGTGTGTGGTTTCATTTTCCTTTTGCTACTCACAAATATTTCAATATAACTTTGAAACTTTAAATGCAAACTAAATAGGAAATACCATCCGACATTTCGTGAATTTTTCGTTCTGATTTACCATCGTAGCATTTAATCATCTAGTACCACAAGTCCATATCTATAATTTACGTTCCTTTATTGTATATATGGGTAGCAAGCCGGGACTAATTAATGTCATGTAGGCAGCATTCCGGACTCATCATCCATATAAACTAGAGAAGGATCTCAGTCACCAAACAATTATGAATAATTCAAAACAGGACCATTCAAAATTTAAATTCAACAGTAAAAGACTGAATACAAACTTATTTGAAAATTAACTTTAGTAGCTTCTGTTTTTATTTCTTTCAAAATGAACTGGGTTTCAACTTGAATTCTACGGTATATAGTCTTGTACCAGAAGTCCACATACTGTATGACCTTTTAACGGCATGCCTCTTTGACAGGTATTTTGTTGTCGTTGATGATATATGGAGCAGTCAAGCATGGAAAATTATGGAATGTGGATTATTCAACAATGGTCGTGGTAGCAGGATAATCACAACCACTCGAATCTTTCAAGTAGCAAAATGCTGCTCTTTCTTTGGTGGTCATATTCACAGAATGAAACCTCTATGTTATGATGACTCCAGAAGGTTATTTCTGAAAAGGGTTTTTGACTCTGAAGTGTGTCCACTTCATATGGAAACAGCTCTTGATAAAATATTAAAGAAATGCGATGGATCACCGCTAGCAATTCTAACGGTATCTAGCTTGTTGGTTGGCAAGGTAACACCATGTCAATGGGAACAGGTTTGTATTTCTATTGGCTTGGGAATTTGTCAAGATGATGATGTCAGTGCCATGAGGAGGATACTATCTCATAGTTATTTTGATCTTCCTCAACATCTGAGGACTTGTCTTTTATATTTGAGTATATTTCCTGAAGACTGGGTGATTAAACGGAAGAGTTTGGTATATAGATGGATTGCCGAAGGATTTGTCAATGCGCAGTATGGTGAAAATACAACCGATGTTGGAGAGAGTTACTTTCACGAGCTAATCAATAGGAACTTGATCCAACCAGTGGAAATAAAATATAATGGGCAGGTGAAAGCTTGTCGAGTTCATGATACCATTTTGGATTTCATTATATCAAAGTGTCTTGAGGAAAATTTTGTCAAATTGCACAACGCTCAAGATCAAATATTTGACAAGAAGATTCGTCACCTATCCATACATAGTACATTCAAAAGTACTCCTAATCTGAAGGGCATGGAACAGCAGGACCTGTCTCACATCAGATCACTTACTATCTTTCACGGAGATATTGCGCATATTCCTTCTGGTTTGGTGAATTTACGAGTTCTAGACTTAGATCAGTGTCGACATGGATATGATATGAAATATGGTGCTTCACAAAAAAGAAGGAGATATGTTAATGTCTGGGATCCAATAATTCATAATGTGGCAGAGTGTTATCACCTAAAGTATCTCCGACTACCTTATTCGTTCTGCAATATAGAGAGGGTTCCAGATGAACTTGGGCGCCTGAAACACTTGCAGACACTAGATTTGACTTCAGTTATAACCCTAAAGGATTTGCCACCTAGTTTAAGTAAACTTCGATTGCTAGTTCGTTTATTTGTATCATCAACCACAAAACTGCCAGATGCTGGAATTGGTGACATGAAATTATTGGAAGAGCTACACCATATCAATATCACCAATCACTCAATGAAGTTCCTTCATGAACTAGGCCGATTAATCCAGCTGAGAGTATTACGAGTAGGATTTAGATTATCTGATATAAAGGATGAACAAAAACTGGTAGTTTTTCTATCGTCTCTCCTTAAGCTCGGTAGCAGCCTTCATTCTCTTTCTATTAGAGCTTATGATGATAAGGATGAGCTTACTGAAATACCTTGGATGCCTCCCTCTATCGATAATTTATGGAGAGAAGCACTAGTGGGTCTCCGGAAAATCAGCATGTATACCATTTGTGGGGTCCCTAATTGGATAGTCTCACTCAACAACCTAGCAACAATAAAACTTATGGTCAGAGGAATGTGGCGGCAGGGGCTTGATATTCTAGGAGGCTTACAGAATCTTCTCGTTCTAAGCCTGACCTTCACATATGCATATGAAGACATACTTGTCTTCAGCAGCAGCAACGGATTCCAACACTTGACGTATTTGGCAATTGATTGGCCTTTAAGTAGGGAAAAGAGGAGGATTAGGAGCCTGGTGTTCGAAGCTGGGTCTTTGCGGAGGATAGAACATTTAAAACTTCAGTTGGATTGCACATCCTCATGTACTGTAAAACGTCGGACTGATGGCTGGGAGGCTCTTGCAAGTACGATAAGCACGCTTTCTGGATCTGAGATTGCTACTCTTTACGAGTTCGGCATTGAGAACCTCTCTTCCCTCACCACGCTTGAAGTCGATAATGACTGTTGTTGTCCGTCAGCAGCTGAGATTTGTGAGGCCGCCATGAAGAAAGCAATCAGCAAACTCCCCAGCTGTCCAACCTTTAAATTGGAGGTAAGTAGTACTTTAGTAATAAACTAAGCACATAGTGTTTCAGGGTATCAAATAAATAATTTGGCATCAATTCCTTGAAATGTTACTTTGTAGCGTGTCAGAATCATTTAACCCCGTACCTAGAAGAACAAAGAGAAGACAAGTACAACGACGTGTGGGGGGGGGGGGGGGGGAAAAAAAAAAAAA
>LAPY01001060.1:33295-50380 GCA_000970635.1 Eragrostis tef | reverse complement strand
TTATTGCTGTCTCGGTTAGGTCCGATCCTACGGGTTTTATCGGAGTAGTTCTGTGATGTGACTTGTCTGATAGATAGTTCTTCGGTTCTACCAGAATGTTTAGCTGGTAGCTTATCTTGTCTTATGGTTGTATCGGCCCAGCATTCTATTTCTATTAACTGTGGTCGATGCGACATCACCATATATTTTTTGTTGTATCGGCTCAGCATTGTATTTCTATTAACCGGCCGATGCGACGTCACCTCTCATATCTTGTCAGTTGCGAGATCAAACTGACTGGCACGCCTCGAACCTCTCAATGAGCTTTTGGTCTTGCACTAGAGTTAAGCAGATCTTGTGTGCGGCGCACGAAGAAATCAGCTCTAGCGGCAGATGACGATTTTTTACGTCAACACACTAAATGGCACGCTCAGTGGGACTCATCTTCTATTGTCTGGTGAGCTGCAGAAGTACCCGCATTTTAATCACTTGATTAGAAGTCAGATTTGTCTTTCATTGCCGGCCCAGATTTTTAACTATATTACTTTATCGGCTGATGGTGCATCGTCTCATTATATTTTGCATATCGGCTGGCTTCTTTTGGATTATTATATTGCTATAAAATGCATATACATGCGGGCTTGATGAGTATTAGTGCATCTGCTGTTGGATTATTGTATCGGCTGCTGGACAAATTCTGATGTCAACAGTATCCAATACCTGATGCCACTACGCCCTGACAAGCACGTCATTCTGCATCACGTCTCTGCCCAGATGATACTCACCCTGTTCGCTTGGCTGCTTTGCAGCAGCTACAGTGTTTCAGTTATTTCTTCTGCAGCCGCTACAGTGTTTCTGCAGCCGCTACAGTGTTCGCAGTTATTTTTCTACAGCCGCAGCCGCAGCTGCAGCCTGCCAAACAGCCCGACTAACAACAACATTAATAAACTCAAGCTACGCATGGGTGGTTCTGCAAGAGATTTACACAATACAAAACCGTAAAGATCTCTATCCTCCCCTTGATAGACCACACCGAGATGCTGCTCCTTTCTATGGACAATGCCGGGGCTCCTTCGTGAAACAAGCTCTGAAGCTGAACTGTGACTTGAACACCATCGCTGAGTAAACAGCTGGGAACTTCTTGATGAACTTTCTCTGCAGCAGCAACCACAGTGCAAACCCGAACACCAATCAAGCAATCTTTTCATTTACCTTGTTTATCTTCATTTATCACATCTTCTCGCACCATCTTGTATAACTGGTGTGTACTGTGAGAAAAAAGCGGGAGGCCTTTCTCTTTGCAAGTGCTAAATAATTGGCCGACAATGAACGACGGTTTACTGTAACTGCTGCCACGGCCAAACTGCTGCAGTTCCAAAGTCTCCTCCTCAAAGTCCATCCAATTAACTGCCAAATCTCACTGCCGTTCTCTCCACCTGGATCGATTAAAAATCTTCTTCTCCGCAGATTCTTTTCTCCCCTCACCAATAGTTTACTCCTCGACTCGTCGCTTTGCTTCGGGTCACGCACGATCCCTCCGTCCTCGAGGCCGCCTGCAGCAAGGCCGGCTTGGCTTCTTGCATTGCATCCAGCGCCTTGTTCTTCTCCCCCACCCACCGACAACTCCGACTGCGCGTCCACGAACGAACGCGCTCACCCAACCCAATCATTCCCAATGTAAGCGTCCATTCCCATGCTTCATTTCTTTACCTCTCTCTCTTTCTTGGCACCAATCTTTTCCGGTTCGTCGCATTGCGGCTGGATTAGCCTGGCCCTGATAGATTCAGATAGCAGTTGGCCGCAGCTCATCCCGTGTGCGCTGCTTGTCTGGTGGCGGTAGTTCCAGTTCTTGGCGGTTTGTCCCTGCAGGCCCCTTATCTCCTTATTATCACCTCGATGTTTGACTTGTTTCTTGGTTGCTCGTATGTGGGATTGGATTGGATTCGTGCTTGCATTTGCTTCCCTCGTTGGATGCAGCGATGATTTGGGAGTTTTTCTTCAGACTGCGGACTTAATGTGATGATTTGGCTTGGGTTTTGTACCAAATCCTCTCCATTCTTCCCCTTTCGATGGTTTCCGGTACTGCATTTGGTTGTCCTAGCTTCTGCTTGATGTATTATGTCTTTCAATCAGCATTCATTAGTACTGAGTTCTTTTAGGTTGTTGCTTGGCAGTTTTGCTTTACTGATAGTACTTCATTTTGGGTTTAATTATGTCGAGATTTCTTGCCTTTTTCTTCGCCCGTAGCACCCATTTTCTCTACATCGATTTTGTTCCGTTGAGCGATGAAATTACTGATTTAACCAAAAGTCGGTATTGGCTATTGAGAGAGTGTCTGTATGCCATGTTTTAGATGCGGCATCGGTACAGTCTAATCAGCAAAATATATTTCTCAGATCGTCCCCCCCTGCTTCAATGTTTTTGTTTTCTGTTTTTGATGAATGGAATGATGAACCTATTTCTTACTTTTTACAGTGTCTTGTTTTCCTAAGGATGTTTTATTCATTCTGATCTTACTGTGTTTTTTCACAAAGTTTAGGGGAAAGAATCTCCATAAATCACTTATGACTCAATCTTTATCTTTTGGTGGCGACAATGTGATGCGACGTGTTGTATTTATGTGTGGGATTGGTTGACTTAATTCTTTACTCCATCATTGCAATAAATTTGCTTTCTGGTGGTAGCTTTTAATGTTTGACAGGTGCTTGTTTCCTTCAGATAGCATCTTGTAGGACACGGTGCCCATGATCTTGATTCATTTTCATTGTTAAGCTAGCTGCTTTTCTCCTTTAGTTAGTAACACAATCACTGCCATAATGATGCAGGAACTTTGCTTCCAATGTACTCCATGCCATGGTGTGATTTATAGGATAATTCAGAGTGAATCACAAAGAGAGCAGGAGTGTTTTGATCTTCATACTGTAGAAAAACTCTGAAGAGCAGCTCAGTCTGTAACCACTGCTGCAGGAATGGTGTTAGGCCTCCGAACAAAAACGAAGAAGGATTCTTCCTTCCATGTGGATTTCAATATCCTCATCCAAGAAATTAGCCCCTGGCCCCCTTCAGAATCTTTGAAGTCTCTGCGTTCCGTGGTCCTCTTCTGGGAAAATGGCGAGCGCAATTCAGGGAAGACAAACACCGTTGCTCCTTCAAATGGTTCTGGCTCCGCTGCGGGGAAGGTTGAATTCAATGAGTTCATAAGCATACAGGCTGTTTTCCAGAAAGAAGGGTCATCCAAGAGCGGAAAGTGGCAGAAGAACCTTCTTGAAATGAATTTGTATGAACCGAGGAGGGATAAGCTAAAGGGCCAGCATTTGGGGACTGCAACACTAGATTTGGCAGAGCATGCAATGTTTCATGAGGACACTAGTGTTCCTGTGCCTCTCAACTCCAAGAGGAGCTTCAAAAACAATGCCCAGCCCATGGTTTACCTCCGAATTCAGCCATTGGATGGGGATAACTCTAGTGTTTCCTCAAGAGATACGTTATCAAAAGAGGCTTCCGTTGACAAGGATTCAAAGGAAATGGTTTCAGCAACGATGAGTGAGGAATACACCGAGGATACTGAGTTTGCTTCCTTTACTGATGATGACGAGGAAGCTCCATACCAGTACCGTTCTGGTGGGAATGTTCGTACAGGTAGTGATAGATCTCAGGAATCTCTCAAGGTAAAAGGACAAATCCACCATAGACGGTATAATGCACTCTTACTATGTATGTTCCTCTTATTTTTGAGAATATCCTCTTTTTTTTCCCAATCTGTAGTGCTGAAACTATTTCTTCAAAAGAAACAAATGTAATAAACTACCAACACTAAGGAAGGCACAAGATACCACATCCGTGTTTCTATTGTATTACCTAAATGGCTAAATGACAATAATATACCATATTTTCTCTTTGTGAATTTCCACATTTTTCCTCTTTTGGAATAACATAGCCATTGCAAGGATTTATAGGACAGTTGTCACAGTTCACACACTTCATTTTCTTTCCTTTTGTTTTTTTAAGGAACTGTTCTTTCCTTTTGTTACCCATGCTTTCTTACCTACATTGTTAAGTAAACAGCTTGGTATCTATCTATAAAACTGGAAATTCATGCCTATTAGCTTAGATAAAATAATACTGGTGTTCCCATGCTTGTTTTATCTCATCAGAACACATGTTCATGAAATTATCTTCACATTTCTATCATCTGAGTTTAATTTGAATTTGCTAGGGCAAAGATGTCAGGATGAGTAGTAATGAAGGCACCAGCTCATCCTTTGCTTCCCAGCGTGAAGTGGCATCCTCTAAGGCAAAAGTGAGGAGTGAAGAAGTTGAAAAGTATCCGATTCAGGTCCAGAAGACAAATGGCCATTCAGGGAACACATCTTCCTTATCAGCTTTGCATGGAGAACATACTTCATCTATTCCACCACATAGTGCATTCAGAAGTGGTCGTAAAATGTCGTTTGCCTATGGTATGACTGATTCCAACCAAAGACACTTTGGTGAGAGAACTTATAGCACCTTGACCACTGATAGAGCAAGGAACATGAGATTCAGTATGAGAGTTCCAGATGTTAATGGAGCCATCATAAATAAGAAAGTGGATCCCCAAAAGGAAGAAGTGAAGGAAGTTTATTCCCAGGATATTACGATTGCTCATGAGAATAGGGCAAGTGCTGATGATGAATTGCATGTCCAGGAGCCAATACGCATATCAAATAATCGTAATGACAGCAAAGTCCGAGAGCTAGAACTTAAGGTTGAATTGCTTGAAGCAGAGCTACGAGAAGCCGCTGCTGCTGAGATTGGCCTTTATTCAGTAATTGCAGAGCATGGTAGCTCAGTGAACAAGGTCCATACACCAGCACGGAGGCTCTCCAGATATTTTGTTCATGCACTAAAAAACTGTTCAAGAGACAAGATGGGAAGTGCAGCAAGGAGTGCTACTTCTGGGCTTGTTTTGGTTGCAAAAGCTTGTGGATATGACATTGCAAGGTGCATGACATTTATTTTTCTATTAATACCTTGTATTTGAATTTTGACGGGATTCTATTTTTTCCTTCTTGAATGGGGTTTCACCCAACAGAAGTTGATGTAGCTTCAACTTTATGATGTGTTGTTATATCTGTAGGCTGACAATGTTTTTTTGTTTAATCAGGCTTAGTTTCTGGTTGTCAAATTGTGTCGTACTTCGTGCAATGGTTACTGAAACTTCTATGCAATCAGGCACAGCAAATGGCATGAATGGTAGTGATTATAATTCCAAAACAACATACAAGAAAAATTCTGCATCAATGTGGGAGTCCCTTAATAGGAAGAAAGGAAAAATACTTTCCCCTGAGTTTGATAACTGGGAAGATGTTGACACATTTATAGCTGCACTGAAGAAGATAGAATCATGGATATTTTCACGAATTGTTGAGACCCTATGGTGGCAGGTTTGTTCCATTTAACCTTTGATGCATGTGCTTTTCTTTGGTTGAAGCTTATCGCCATACAAATCTTCATTGCAGACATTTACACCACACATGCAATCTGCGCGTATAGCCAGTGACTTAAAGCCTACTTCGAATGCAAAGAAAAGCTATGGACGCATTACTGTTGTGGGAAACCAGCAGCAAGCAACCATATCAATGGACATATGGAAGAAGGCTTTAAAGGAAGCATCAGAAAGGCTTTGCCCAGTAAGAGCTGCTGGACATGAGTGTGGATGTCTGCCTATGTTATCCAAATTGGTGAGCTTCATATGATTGATCAATAACTCAAGTGTGCTCCTATTTCAGAAAGTAGGTATAGAAATATTTTGCTAGATGTGTGATATTTCTAGCATTGAAATATACATGTGACTATGGTTCTCGATCGGAATGTTGAAGTAGTTTCTTAGTAAGGACAAAGGATAGCTCAATACTATGCCACAAACTGCAATGCCTTTTCATCTTGCAGTTGTTTATTTGTGCATTTGTTTGACTTGCTCAATGCTACTGTGTCTTGACTCAAGCTAAGCACTGAAATTGAAGGGAAAAAAAAATCCTTACAGTGTCTCCCCTCAACAGGTGATGGAGCAGTGCATAGCAAGATTGGATGTCGCAATGTTCAATGCTATTTTGCGTGAATCAGATGACGAAATTCCAACAGACCCCATGTCTGACCCAATAACGGATCCCAAGGTTCTTCCAATTCCTTCTGGGAAATTTAGTTTTGGTGCTGGGGTCCAACTGAAAAATGCTGTAAGTTGAATTCAATTATTATTTTTGTCTGAGATCACACGGACAAATGGATCCTTTTCCATCAATTTTCACTTATTATCAAGACCACTGACTAGTATCCTTTTTCCTAGATTGGCAGCTGGTCGAGATGTCTTACTGATTTGTTTGGTATGGACATGGACGATTATCCTGAAGGTGCGAATAGAGATGGTGAAAACGGCTTTGCTGAATCCGGAAAGCCTTTCTATCTCCTGAATGCATTGAGTGATCTCCTAATGCTCCCTAAGGATGTGCTCATGGATACAAGTACTAGGAAAGAGGTATGTGCTCCAGTCTTGTTCAAAACAGTGCTTGTTAATGATCCAAACCAATTTATTTTGTTGTTATTTTGAATATATATATATATATATATTTTAAAGAAAAATACTAACACTATCGTATAATGTATCACAGCTTTGTCCTACATTCAGTTCATCAATCATCAGAAATGTCCTTGATGGTTTTGTACCAGATGAATTCTGTCCAGATCCAGTTCAAGATTCTCTACTTCAAGCACTAGAATTGGAGGTTAGTTTATTTAATTTTGGGCGCATTGAACATACTTAAAAGATTAAGATAATAATTTGCTTGATTATGTATAATCTCACACTGGTAGATATTAAATCAATTATTCAGTTAAGGTGTATACAATATTTTAATTGGGTTCCCTGAAAATCACAAACTAGCCTGATACTGAGAGGCATTCTGTGTTGCACGGACCTGATTTCTTTCAAAACTGTTAATTGTATATTTACTTTTTCATTTGCCTTACTCCTGCAATTTTGATTGTGTGTAAACTTGAACCTTAATCAATTTTTCTAGGAAGTGGATGCCATTACAATCTAGGAAAAATAGAAAATTTGATGCCTTGCTACCATTTCACATTTGTCAACTTGTCAGCGTGATAACCCGTTTTGTGTCAGGCTTAGTTACGGATAGGTTCACCAGGACTAGGTTGGGAGCTTCACCTCTATCAAAGTGCAGTTAGGCAAATAAACATTGGAAGTTTTCAAGTCTGTACAACAGTACTCAACTTGAGAAAAAAATTAGTTGTTTCAACTGCTGTTTACAGAAAGTATCTGCCCATCAAACATACTCACCAATCTTTTCTGTTGTCCATAGCACCTGGAAGGCAACAAGGGCATACGATCAATCCCATGCAGCGCATCGCCGATCCTGTACAACCCCCCTGCATCTGGAGCAATACTAAGTGTCATCGGCGACCCAAGGAAGAGTGGATCCGCCATCCTCCGCAAGTCCAACACGAGCGACGACGAGCTCGATGAGTTGAGCTCCCCACTGACCTTCATCTCCAACACGTCGTCAAACCCGCTCGCGAAGCTGAAGCGGATCAGTAACTCAAGCACAGCGAGGTACAGGCTCCTCCATGAGGTGTGGAAGCTGGACGACAAATAAGGATTCTCACAGCCTCACTGTCTTTTGGTCCTGTAATGCTCCTGTAAATAGAAATATATGTATGTATAAGTTCCCTTTTCTCGTGATTCTCCAGCTTTTGTGCGAGAATTTCAGTGTTTGTATGTTTTGTACGAGGAAGATCAGAGAGGGAAGAGTCTATATGCATTGAGGTATAATAAATTTGGTGTGTCTAGGTGCTATCTGTGCTCAAATATGAACTGTGTGTGATTCAGAGGAGGTTTGTGTGATCTGAGCCGCCGCTCGCTGATCCACAACGCAGTGTCATTTCTACCTGGGTAAACCGAAGGCTCTGGCCCAAATTCTAATCGAGGCCCATTTCTACTGCAGTGAAAGAAGCACAGTGAAAATCGTTTTGTCCCACACTGCTGTCCTACAGTGACCAGCACCAGTTTTTATTGAGGAGTCGACTGCTGGGTCCCACCAACTGAGGGTGAAGTGTGGCAGACGGGGAGGGCCTCCCACGTAACAAACGCACCTTTGTGCGGCTATAACCCTAAACCACACTGCTCTCCCTTCCATTTGGGGTCGAGTAGCAGGGGGACACGTATTCGTGTTTAAAAATTGCAAAAGGCTTGTTCTTCCGGTGCTTTGGCCTTCATAACACAAGCACCGATGCCTTGCGTGGGAGGCCCTTCCTGTAGGGTTGGTGGGTTCTGAGAAATCAGGGCCCTATATATCCCCCTAGTAGCCCTCTTTTTTTACCTTTTGTTTTACCAACTTTCTTGATATCAAAGTGACGCAACGTCGCAACCTACATTTTGATAGATCATTCTATATTTCTTTGTTGTCCAATGAAGTCAACTACATTTTGATAGCAAAATCCGGAGCGATCAATGTGTGCTAAATGTTTACTACATTCTGATGTTGAATGTGATTTGATCCCAGTACGAGGATTGGGTCCAGATTTACACGCCGAATCAACTAATATTAATTTTACTTTCCTTCACCTTCGCACAACAAGTCAAGATGGCCGAGTTGGTCTAAGGCGCCAGTTTCAGGTACTGGTCCGAAAGGGCATGGGTTCGAATCCCATTCTTGACACGGTTTTTTTCAGTTTCACAAGGTACGAATTTCGGTCACAAATTTACTTCTTTTTGAGTGGTTTTGTTTTTTAACTCGTACGAGTGACGATTTTTATTTACAAAACAAATGCGGTTTTGCTTTAGAAACAAATGTGCTATTGGTGATGACGAGCGAATTTACACTTTCTTTCCAAACCCATCCACCACCATGAGGAAGGGAAAGGTACCCAGTTCATTCTTTTTCATATATCCAATCAGAAATTCAGAATGGCATTTTAAAATGGCAGATCGAGGTGGCCGTAATCCTTGCTGTGCTGATGTAGGGTATCCCATCAACCAGATCGAATAGCAAACCCCATTATCGGAAGCAGGTGTCAGTTGTTGCAGAGCGTAACACAAATGACGACATTTTTTTATAGATAATAGGAAAAAACAATACACCCGGCCTTGCCTTCCACACAAATGACGACACGAGGAGGCAATTCATGTGCATAAGTTCTGCTTCCATCCCAAGCATCATAAATCTAAAGCCTGAAGTAGCAGCCAGTCGCTCACTATTTCATTACAGATTCCGTCACTCCATTGCTCGCTCATAGCATACTCCTTCCGTCCTAAAATAGTTGTCTCAAAATAGTTTGACCCTTCGTCTTATTCAAAAAAATTATTTAAATATAAAAGTAAATATGTCATGATTAAAATATATTTAATGATAAAACAAATTGTAAAAATAAATAAGATTCGCATAAAAAATTTGAATAAGACGAGCGGTCAAAAAAGTCAACAGCGACATCTATTTAGGGCCAGACGGAGTATGTGGCAAGCAGTCAGGAAGAATGAACATTGCTGATGAGCTGTCAGGCACTTCTTTCAGTGGAGCCTCGACAACATATGTCATCAATGGATTAGAAGAAAAGCATTCGAGTGTAGTGTTGCCCCCCAGCCAAATACGTATTTTTCGTCAAGTGCGGGGTACATTGAAATAACAATTACAAGCATTTCTTTGCTTGCACCATGAATTTAAAAAATATTTAAATATAAAAACAAATATGTCATGATTAAAATATATTTAATGATAAAACAAATTGTAAAAGTATAATTAAGATTTTCGTAAAAAAATTGAATAAGACAAGCGGTCAAAAAAGTCAACAATGACATCTATTTAAGGACAGAGGGAGTAGGCAATATGGAGTAGATGGTTTGGGCGCACATACCAATGCTACTCTTGCGTCGCGCAGGAACATAAAGTTAATATCGAGAAATAGTATTATTGTGTATGATAATTTTCTTTCCAAACTTATGGTTCAGCATGAGCCTCCATGGTTCAGTTCTATTGAGAATAGGCATTCAAGCCAAATCATGGAGCTCAGAAAAACTAAGCATCCTAAATGGTCGTACATGGCTCTCACAAATAATCATTCAAACTAACGACAGTGCAAACATATTTATAATCTTATCATGGAGAAGGCCAAGACATTTATCAAATCCATATACTAGTTCGGAGTAGCCCTCTTTGCCGGCACCACATTTGCACAGAAAACCAGGTCCTCTCAAACCGTTGATTTGCAATGATGAGCAACGCAATACCTATTAATATTGATGTACCATGAAACCCGGATGCATCATGCATTAATAATTCACATGGAGAAACTCCTCAAAAAATGTGTAAAAATCATTCCCCAAACATAGCATGATACCCATCTATCTGCGATCACTGGAAACTCAACAGTTTTCGCAGAACTTTATTTGTAAAACAGGCAGAGAGCTTAGAGGCCCTTCTCAAGCATTGCGCGGACACGAGTCGGAAGGCCATAGAGCCTGATGAACCCTTCAGCATCAGCCTGATTGTAGATCTCACCATTCTCAAAGGAGGAGATGTCCTCCCTGTACAGGCTGTAGGGGCTCTTCCGGGACGCAATGCTCACAGAGCCCTTGTACAATTTGAGGGTCACAGAACCGGTGGTCGTTGCTGTGAGCTTCTCCATTAATGCATCGAAGCCCTGTCGGAGTGGGTTGAACCAAAGGCCTGCATAGACAAGCTCAGCATATTTGAGGGCGATGATGTCCTTCCACTGCATTGTCTCCCTGTCCAGAGTCAGGGCCTCCAGCTCACGGACTGCAGCTGCCATTATGGTGCCACCTGGGGTCTCGTAAACACCCCGGGACTTCATGCCAACGAGTCGGTTCTCCACCATGTCGATGCGCCCAATTCCATGCTTTCCACCAATTTCATTGAGCTCCGCAAGGAGGGAGGCTGGTGAGAGATCTCGTCCATTGATGGAAACAGGCACACCTGCAATGATGCCAATCTCCAGATACCTGCATGTACAAAACATGTTATTAGTCTATTACAACTTGATATATACACAACCTGGTGTGCCAGTGTTGCCTACATTTACCAAGCAAGGCTGTGCAGGAATGATGAGAAATGGCGAACAAGATATGATGTAACAAAGAAAATGCCAAATAAACATGCTGTGACAACAGGACATATTTCTGTGCATGCTCACTGTAGAATTTGATTCAAAGTTTAAAAATCTTATTAAGTATGTATGGTACGCATATCTTGCCTCGCATGATAACTTCAACAGAAAAAGTGATCATTTTTGTCTTGCCAAACCTCTATTTTGGATGACTCTGAGATAGCTTGTCCCTAGGTCCTAAAGCACTGGAGGCAGTGTACTTCAATCTTAAGAAAATGATTAATTGTTTTTATTCACATTACGATAAATGAAGCTATGAATCGAATTACCACTGTAGATTGAGCCGTGTTAACAACTCATGATCTTAACTTCTAAATGTTTCAAAATTCATTTTATGATGAATTGTCATCATTAGTTCAGATTAATTATATAAAGATTCTAGAACGATCCTACTTGGATGATTCTGTTCTCAAATTCTGGAGAACCAGATGCGACAATGTATGAATATTAATCTCACTCTGTAGGGATCTAGACAGTTCTATATAAGATCGCAGAAATATTTTAAGTGAGCATATCTAATAAACTAGGAAACACTTATGTTTTTCATAACAAGAGCAGTGCAAACATTACAGATTAATCACTCACTCAGGCTCCGAAGGTGCATTTTCTGGGGCAACAGACATCATATACATATCTTCCTTTGGCTCATTTGCGGGGTCTTCCAAAATGTCACCCTACAATGTAAAGAGAACTCACTTCGTCACATATCATATATAAGCATTCTGATATTCAGTTTGATACGGAAAAGTCGAAGATGCAGAAGACCAAAAACATTAATATGATGTTATCCATATCAAACTCAAATTTAGGGGGGGGGGGGGGGGGGGGGGGTCAGATACGCATGAACAAGAAAAACAAAGGACGTACCAAGATGTGATCTGGCTAAAATAGAATTAATCAACATGAGGGTAGATAATACCTCATGGCTTAGGTGCCACAAATTTCGATCTCTGCTGTATATTGATTTCTTCGAAACTGGAACTGGTACATTATGTTTCTTTGCATACTCAATAGCATCTTCACGTCCTGTGATGTCCCATTCCCTCCAAGGTGCCACCACTTTAAGTTCATGATAGATCTTGTCCATTGATGGAAACAGGCACACCTGCAATGATGCCAATCTCCAGATACCTGCATGTACAAAACGTGTTATTAGTCTATTACAACTTGATATATACACTATCTGGTGTGCCAGCGTTGCCTACATTTACCAAGCAAGGCTGTGCAGGAATGATGAGAAATGGCAAAAAAAGATATGATGTAACAAAGAAAATGCCAAACAAACATGATATGACAACAGGACAGATTTCTGTGCATGCTCACTGTAGAATTTGATTCAAAGTTAAAAATCTTATTAAGTATGTATGGTACGCGTATCTTGCCTCACATGATAACTTCAACAGAAAAATGATCATTTTTGTCTTGCCAAACCTCTATTTTGGAGGACTCTGAGATAGCTTGTCCCTAGGTTCCTAAAGCACTGGAGGCAGTGTACTACAATCTTGAGAAACTGATTTATTGTTTTTAGTCACAACTCACATCGCGATAAATGAAGCTATGAAGCGAATTACCACTGTAGATTGAGCCGTGTTAACAACTTATGATCTTAAACTTCTAAATGTTTCAAAATTCATTGTAAGCGATCCTACTTGAATGATTCTGTTCTCAAATTCTGGAGAACCAGATGCGACAATGTCTGAATATTTATCTCATTTTGTAGGATCTAGACAGCTCTATATAACATCGCTGAAATATTTAAGTGAGCATATCTAATAAGATAGGAAACACTTATGTTTTTCATAACAAGAGCAGTGCAAACATTACAGATTAAGCACTCACTCAGGCTCCGAAGGTGCATTTTCTGGGGCAACAGACATCATAAACATATCTTCCTTTGGCTCATTTGCCGGATCTTCCAAAATGTCACCCTACAATGTAAATAGAAAGAGAACTCACTTCATCACATATCGTATATAAGCATGATGATATTCAGTTTGATACGAAAAGGGCTAAGATGCAGAAGACCAATAACATTAAATTTAGGGGAAGGGGGATGCACATGAACAAGAAAACCAAAGGATGTATCAAGATGTGATTTGGCAAAAATAGAATTAATCAACATGAAGGTGGATAATACCTCATGGCTAAGGTGCCACAAATTTCGATCTCTGCTGTATATTGATTTCTTCGAAACTGGAACTGGTACATTATGTTTCTTTGCATACTCAATAGCATCTTCACGTCCTGTGATGTCCCATTCCCTCCAAGGTGCCACCACTTTAAGTTCAGGGTTTAATGCATAAAATGTAAGCTCGAAGCGAACCTGAAGAAAAGGGTATTATCAGATGACTGTCCAGGCTAATAATCAAATAAACACCATATTTACCTGATCATTGCCTTTCCCAGTGCATCCATGAGCAACTGCATCTGCACCAACCTCCTTTGCAACATCAACCATTGCCTACAATGGAGATAAAATTGCTTACCTTCTCAATGATAAGAGCATACTATACTGTGGACACAGCCCCACCCTAAAGATCAAGAATATGTGCAATGTTTGGCATATCACTGAAAGTACATAATCTTGATATTTCATTGATTCAACCACTTCCGAGAATTAATGTATTATCTTAATATTCGAATTTTATCACCAAAAAGCTTAGAGATAAAATGTTATCTTGTTTTAAAAGAAAATAAATAACTCATACAACAAATGAGTCAACTGTCTAGCACAATTGATCACAGCTAAGCACATTATGTAACGGCTTGAATAGCCTACTTGTGGAATCATAGTCGGCTTCAACTGTACTGTTCAATCTGCAGACCCTGTAACCTCTTCAGATTCCCAAAGATAGACCATTAACAGGCGAATCCAATTAAACAAACATATGGTGTATTGTTGGGGCGAAGCTAAGGCTTGCCATCGGTGTGAGCTGACACCGATGAATTTCTGGAAATCTAGTGAAAAATACTGATGAAGCGCTACTTACAACATTAATGACACCAGTGGAAAATCAATCTGACGCTGGTGGGCCACAAGGCTGGCTTCGCCCCTGATTGTTGATTAGCATGTACTCCCTCCGTTCCTAAGTCTATGACGTTTAGGACAACAAATCTAATGAGTTTGAACTAGATTAATTGTCCAAAATGTCATATATTTAAGAACAAAGGTTATACAGTGCAGCTCATGGTCTGGTAGAGAGCTTAAACCATCACCACTGCCTCTTCACTTTGAATTCTGTTTTCTAATTAAATCCCTCTATTTTGTTTGTACCATAACATGTTAATACACCCTATCCTTGTTCCACCTCTAATCCTACTGCACAACGGCCATATGATTCATAATAGGCTAATTGATCAGAAAATCCAATGTCAAATGTTAGCCATCTACACTCTGTAATTGATGACTAGCAGATCAAACAAAAAATAAAGACAGACATCCAAAGATTGTAGGCCAGACTTTTATTCAAAACAATACGAAATAAATAAAAAAAAACTTGTCAGGTCTATTTATGCTGAGAAATAAATCATATCCTACTGAATTTCTCCAGGAGTGAATGGCCATAAAAAGTTACATCAATTTTAAAAATGACTACAATTCTCAGCATGTGCATATTTTTTAACAGGATAAAGTTTGAGATGTTAATTAAAGCTCAAGGAAATATGCATTCAAAGTTTATTTGTATGAAGGTTATAGAACAAATAATATCAGTGATTACAGAAACATAATGCAGTTATTGTATCAAATGTACCTTGGCAATAACAGGCCTAGCCATTGAAGTCCCAAGCAGATATTTTCTTTCATAAACTGCACCGGCGCGCAGGCAGGGGTATATATATTCACTAACAAATTCTTCTTTCAAGTCCTTCACGACAAGCTGGCAAGCACCACTAGCTTTAGCCTTCTTCTCCAATCCTTCTAATTCAATGGCACCCTAAGAATGGATTAGTATTAAACAGATGGTCAGCAAGGAATAAGTAGTTATCCCATTACTTACAGATATAAAAAAAACTACTAAAGGATCGGAATATAACGTGATACAAAATTAGAATTTAAGGACAACATGAGACCGTATGAGCAACGGATAAGGAAATCGTTAATTTTGAACCCCTGAACAGCAACCAGCACAAGGGTATGTAAATAAACTAGGGGTATTAAGTAACAAACAGATGTGTTTGGTAGTGAATCAAAAAAAAACAGAGATGTTACCAATATATTTCATTTTGACAGAGGATGGGATAGACATTTTACTATTTATATACTTGCGTAAGTTTTTGATGTTCCATTACATACCTGGCCAACATCTGCAGTGAAACAGACAACCTCACAACCATAGTTCTCCCTTCATTTGATAAACCAAACAAAGCATATTTTGCACAAGTTAGGTCAATAGCAGATTTTTAAGATTTAAGGAAAAAAAACACAAGGAATGCACATACCTGAGCCATGGGACAATGACAGATGTATCCAAGCCTCCACTATAAGCTAGAACAACTTTATTTAACTTTCCACGCAGCCCACCTTTGGTTTGGTCACCGCTACTGGCAGTTGAGACGGCACCTTGCTGTTTTCCAGCTGCGCACCTGATAGCTGCATGTTTTCATAGAGAATATAAGGACTATCACTGTAAAAAGCAGAATCTAACATGATTTCTACAATGATGTAAAAGAAGATTACTATAACATAGAAAAAGCCAGTCAAAGTTTCATGCCAATGCAGTATAATGCATTAGTGCTATCGGGTTGATCGGCCATACTCCTTAATGACTAGGTGAACCCTTGCAACAACATTAACCTGAACTCCACTAGTTATCATTAAAGTGTTTATATTTTTAGCAGTCAAGACCATTTCACCATAGGCCATAAGTTGAACAAAAAGCTCTAAATCCTAATCACACATTCATAGCAACAGAAAACAGACATAGTAGTAAACAGAAGACAAAGGGCATGTAGCATTGAGTACCTTGGCCATTGCGGGCCTTGTTCCGGCGCCGGGGAACCTGAACAGTGGTCGCACCGGGGAGGCCACCCGACAGCACTGCAGCCTAACATCCACATCAACAGAAAAAAAAAAACAGGTGTCATTCTCGACGGCTTGTTCTGACGAGTGGACAACAGATGGATGAAAGGGGGGTGGAGAGTGGGTATACCTTCTGAACGAAGCAGGATGCGCTCGAGTCCGGACGCACACTAATCCCTGCAGGGCCAGCAAGAATCCGTAAGAGCAGACACACAAACATCTAAAAATTCCTAGAAACATCCGCCACATCCCTGTCCAGCAACCACGCCTCGAATGCCATCGGACAGTGACGGGTTTAAGGACAAGGGGTTCTGCTAAAACCTCGCAAAGAGATTTCGGACAGCAAGATTGCCATCGAGTGCAGAGCAAATAGATTGGTAAACCAGCTGGACGGATGGGCGCAGCAATCTTCGCATCCATCGAGGGCAAGAAAGATAACAAAAAAACGCGGAGCTAGGGCCAGACAGAACAGCAGCAGCGAACGAGCGAGCGAGCGAGCGGGCGCGCGGCGGCTTACCGGTGAATCCGCGGGGAGCTGGAGCCGACGCCATTCAAGCACAAGGGAATGGGGCGGAGGAGGACCCGGGGCGGCGTGCTCCGGTGGAAGTGCCGGGCGGAGGGTTGGTGAGCCGAAGTGGCAGCGGGTGAGGACGGGGGGGTTTTTTTTTTTTTTTTTTTTGACCCGCAGGGAAGGGAAACAGATCGTCTAACGATCGTCAGAGGGACGAGCGCCCGTTGATGCGGCAGCGAACGGCTGCGCTCCTACGATGGTTCTCTGCTCAGCTGGTTCGTTCCCAGGCAGCCCAGATGGCCCAACCAGGCAGCCCAACAACACATGACGCGGTTTCTGAATTTTTTTATTTTTAATCGATTTTTTAAATATATTTTTATTAATAACCGACCGTTTTCGTAAT
>LAPY01001059.1:133736-146003 GCA_000970635.1 Eragrostis tef | reverse complement strand
CGCTTGCGGATTTTATTCGTGCCGTAAGAAATACCAACATTCACTCAGACATGCGAATGTTCAATTTTTTAGAAGTAAAAGGTTCCTCTGATGTTTGCTCATGAGTTTTTGATGTACAAAAGTTTTTGATGTTTGTTCAGGTTCCTCTGATATACGTATATGTGGATTTCATGGGGTTCAGATTTTAAAATATTATGCTATTTTTTCGTGCCTCAGCTTTAGGTGTTCCTCTTTCAATCTTCAAGTAGAACTTTCACATTTGGGTATGTTAGTGAATTCTGATGTCAAAATAAAATTGGATGGAAGAAGATGTATATCATTTCATTGCTAACAGCATGAAAGAATATATCTTCGAATTACAGAGTTCATGTTGCACCAAGTATATGTGAATTGTACACGAAATGCTCATGTGTTCATGTTGGGTTCCTCTGATATATGTGATAAGTATATTGCATTCCCTTATGACGAGTATGCTGTGCAGAAAACTGATAGCTTTTTTTGTGTATGTGTGAATTTTCTGTTGTACAGGAAGAGTACCTAAATGAGTGATGTGATTTTCTAAAAATGAATACTCGAAATTAGAATTGGGATGGCTGTTTATAAAAAAGAGCTCAAGGGACAGAACATGTGGAGTTCAAATTTTGTACATGGTTAGCTGCATTTTTAAGAAGTACAGGAGATACTCAGAGTTTTTTTATTCTTTTAGAGTACAAAATTTGATCTTCAAATTTGTGCCTTTTATGTGCTATTCAATATATTTGTCGATTCATTCTGTACAAGCACTGTTGCTCCTTAGTCAGCACAAAAACTCTTTAGTACTTAATGTGTGCACAAAATAATATTTAAAAATAGTGAATAGATTCCTGGTACAGTTAGGGTTCAATGTTTGGTCCGGGGTCAAGGCCTCTCTGATATTAATGTGAAGATCATCATGTTTGCTCTACTGTGGAAGTTCTAAAGATTTAGATTGGTTTTGATATTTAAACTATCATTGTGAATTTTGAGATGTGAACACACCAATCTTTCTTTTCCTTCGTTTACCTTCCTCTGAACCTGATTTTTATCTGTGTTTTTTTCCTCTTCAGAAACTGACTCGTGAAGGACATATGTGCATCAAATGAGGGGTTTCTTGATTTGTACACGTTCATCGAATCTCTCAGTTTTTTTTTGGATAAAGATTGAAATTTCATTTGGGTACCTATATACATCACTTGTTCTAGATGATATCTGTAGTGTCAGATTGATTCTTGTCAATCACTTGTTCTCTGATGTGGTATTTGCAAAATGCTAGGCGTGCATGCATTACAAGAATTTTGTTAGTGTTTGATTTTTTTTTTAGGCTGCAGTGAACATTAGATATACAAGTATGCAGATGGACATTTGAATTTTGCATTGGATGTACAAGTGGTATTTTTTAGGCTGCAGTGAACAGTAGATATACAAGTATGCAGATCACTTGTTGTGAAGCTCTATTTTTTTTTGTAACAATTGTTCAGTAGTTGTACAGGGCTTAGCATCCATCTACTCATGTTCCTTTGCCCTTTTTTAATTTACTAGTACAGGTGAAGTACATGTTAATTCTTTTAGAGTACAAAATTTGATCTTCAAATTTGTTCCTTTTATGTGCTATTCAATATATTTGTCGATTTATTATGTACAAGCATTGTTGCTCCTTAGTCAGCACAAAAACTCTCTTTAGTACTTAATGTGTGCACAAAATAATATTTAAAAATAGTGAATAGATTCCTGGTACAGTTAGGGTTCAATGTTTGGTCCGGGGTCAAGGCCTCTCTGATATTAATGTGAAGATCATCATGTTTGCTCTACTGTGGAAGTTCTAAAGATTTAGATTGGTTTTGATATTTAAACTATCATTGTGAATTTTGAGATGTGAACACACCAATCTTTCTTTTCCTTCGTTTACCTTCCTCTGAACCTGATTTTTATCTGTGCTTTTTTCCTCTTCAGAAACTGACTCGTGAAGGACATATGTGCATCAAATGAGGGGTTTCTTGATTTGTACACGTTCATCGAATCTCTCAGTTTTTTTTTGGATAAAGATTGAAATTTCATTTGGGTACCTATATACATCACTTGTTCTAGATGATATCTGTAGTGTCAGATTGATTCTTGTCAATCACTTGTTCTCTGATGTGGTATTTGCAAAATGCTAGGCGTGCATGCATTACAAGAATTTTGTTAGTGTTTGATTTTTTTTTTTAGGCTGCAGTGAACATTAGATATACAAGTATGCAGATGGACATTTGAATTTTGCATTGGATGTACAAGTGGTATTTTTTAGGCTGCAGTGAACAGTAGATATACAAGTATGCAGATCACTTGTTGTGAAGCTCTATTTTTTTTTGTAACAATTGTTCAGTAGTTGTACAGGGCTTAGCATCCATCTACTCATGTTCCTTTGCCCTTTTTTAATTTACTAGTACAGGTGAAGTACATGTTCATCTCAAGTACCTGATATTTGCCTCTGATTTTGATTTCCAAGAAATGTGAAGATCATGTTTGCTCTTCTTTGGAAGTTCTAAAGATTTAATTTGGTTGAGATTTGCAACTGATTTGAAATTATAATCATATACATAAGATATGTTGATTTGATGTGCAATGCAATTTAAATTGCCCATGAGATGTACACTTTATACTATCAATTCAAATTTTGAGATGTGCAACAAGTGTTCCTCTTGAGTAATGTAGATTATGAAATAAATTTTGTTCTTAATGAGTTCAGTAAAAATAATAATTGGTGCAAATATTATTTTAACATTTGGAATGGCATCCTATGAGTAGATCATGTTGATTGTTGGTACAACGTCAAAGCCTTAGTTTCTGTATTTTAGCTCTTTGTTCTAGAACTGTTGGTACAGCTTCAAAGCCTTATTTTCTCATTTTCTGTGCCGCTCTCCTCGTTCTGATTTGAAAAGAACATGCGAAGAAAGCTTATATCATCATATAGTTTCCAAGCGCTCTAAGATTTAAATTTTGAATCATACACCAACTCCCTTCCGGTGGCAACGGCCAAAATTTATTAACCTGGCCCCACTTCTGGCTCTTCTGGTCGCTCAAAGCGCTGGACGGGTGGGGAAATGGGTGGAAGGCTGGAGAGAATTTTCTGCGGACCCACACACGTCGCATCCCGCTATGCGTCAGGTCTCATTAAAGGCGCCAGGACCCACTGACAGGGCGTTGAAAAAAAATAGGGATACGCCACAAATACGGTGCCCTGCCCACCGTCAATTGGCTAATTGATGGTCCAGGATAGCGGGTGCTGATGCACCCGGGTGCACAAGTTCTTTTTCGCACCTGTCCGATGCTGCGGGCCCGCATCAATCGGTTTAGTTTGAGGTTTGACCCCAGCGCGAGCAGCTCACCAGTCATCAGCCAGGAGTGTTCGACTGGTTTGTGGACCCGAGCGAACCTGGGACATGGACAGTAACATCGGTTATTAATGCGTAACCTAAATTTGCCAGTTTTAATCAGGCAGGCGGGGCCCTGGTACGCGAAGTCTCCTTTTCTCAGATCTCATGATTGATCCGTATGTATGACTAGACAGGTATACTCCATCGTCCGTTTGATGAGTGTATAGCTGAAGCGCGAGTGATCTGTTTCTTATTGTTGTCCACAAGTCATTCGATCTTGAGGTCGTAGGTTTGTGCCACGTGATAATCAGTTGAGTGTAACTGGCTAACTGTTGATCAGTTGTATTGTACTCCAACATGGCATAAGTCTAAAATTTAGAGGTGTCTAAATAAAAAAATCTTATCATTTAAGAGTATTAAATAAAGTTTAATTATAAAACTAACTGCAAAACCCTTGGTCTAATTCGCGAGACAAATTTAACGAGAGTAAGTAAACCGTGATTAGGCGATGGTTACTGTAGCATTACTGTAGCATGACTGTAGCAAAACATAGATTAATTAGACTCATTAGATTCGTCCTGTGAAGATGTAATTATCTGTAAAAAAGTTTTGTCATTAGACTTTATTTAGTACTAAATTCTTTTTGTTTAGAGCTTTCTAAAATTTAGTATTAAAAGAAACCAACAGGACAAGTAAATTCTGTCCACCGATCCCAGTCAGGAGGCGCGTGCCGTTGACACGCGCACGCATCCTGGAAAGGCAGATCCCTCCACACAAACGCGCTGGTTTCCGGGGCAAAGACACTGATGCCTTTCTCTTTCCTCTGTTTGCGCACGGCATGAACAAGATTTGATGCTCTCTCTCGATCATTTTACCCAACCAACCAACCAACAGCAATGACGAGCTAGTAAAAAGAGCCAGCACGAAGAAAGGCTGCGTGCAAAGGTACACCCCCGGCCGGGGCGGCTCGCTTCTTCCTCCGGCACAATTGAGCTCGTAGCAGCGCGGAGGATATGATTAGCCGCGGAATAAAGCGGTGGCACAGGAGAAAGTGGGGTAGGAGTACTTACCTGGTTGCTTGCTTGCTTGTGATGACACTCCTTTTGGTTTGGTCCTCGGGTCGTTGCCTTTCTAGGCTTCCACTTCCAGAGTCACGTTGGGGATAAGGATTACCGCACTACGGTACCAATTACCAAATCTTCAGTTCTGTTTGGCGGCTGTCATCTTTGGTGAAACTAAAAGTAGCACAATTATCGCAAAACACTACTTTTGTGTAAAACCGTGTTGACGATACTTGTTTGGTGAGTCCATTTCTTTGCATACATTTGATGACACGATACTACCTTTGCCATACTGTAACGTCGGATAGCACGAGTCAACTTTCCAAACGCCGCCGGACCGACCGCCGGCCCTGATGGAATGCATTGGACTGGCACAGCCATTAGACTTTATTTAGTACTAAATTCTTTTTGTTTAGAGCTTTCTAAAATTTAGTATTAAAAGAAACCAACAGGACAAGTAAATTCTGTCCACCGATCCCAGTCAGGAGGCGCGTGCCGTTGACACGCGCACGCATCCTGGAAAGGGAGATCCCTCCACACAAACGCGCTGGTTTCCGGGGCAAAGACACTGATGCCTTTCTCTTTCCTCTGTTTGCGCACGGCATGAACAAGATTTGATGCTCTCTCTCGATCATTTTACCCAACCAACCAACCAACAGCAATGACGAGCTAGTAAAAAGAGCCAGCACGAAGAAAGGCTGCGCGCTGCGTGCAAAGTTATACCCCTCCGCAGCTTGCCGGGCCGGCACGGTTGAGCTCGTATATATAGCAGCGCGGATATGATTAGACGCGGAATAAAGGCAGAGGGGGCACAACAGATTGCTTGCTTGTGATGACAACACCTTTTGGTTGGGTCTTCGGTCGTCCCCTTTCTAGACTTCCACTCCCAGTGTCGCGTTGAGGATAGGGGTTACCGCACTAATGATGGATGACGAGATTAGTCAGATCAAAGTTCTCATCTATGACATATCCGTATAGGATGAGGATCCTAAATAGTGTAATTACTAATTAGAGGCACTTTAAAGATTCTTTTTTCTCCTGATAAATAGAGTCGGGTTTGTTTGGACTGCTAATGTAATCAGAAAATATAATATGCTTAAATATTAATAAAATTTAATTACACCAAAACATGAAGGTACGAGTTCCACCGACGAATCTGTGTGGAATTTACTTTTAGATACTCGTTGGCAGAAAAAAGAGATGTGTAGAAGTGCCTTCTTTTGACAAGTTTAAACAGATTTGTAGTAATAAGAGGATAAATAAGTCGTTGGGTCAAGTTAATTTAACCGCACCTGCCGGAATCTGGTTGGCTAAAAAATGGCCAGTAGAGGAGTGTGGCAAGTTTTACCCTTACTCTCATAGTGCGGGGGAAGAGAGTGATCTGAATCTTTCTCCAGGCCTGACAATCGAAATCACATCTAGGGAATGTACAATTCGCATAAAGAGACCACGTACTGAAACTTTGCTCCTATTCGAACAAGTGGTCCTTGTGTTTGAACCATGCTATCTTCTAGTTTCAATGCATTTGACAGCCTAACTACCCAGCAATGTGCCAGCAAGCATCAATGAACGGACTGCCTCTTGTACAAACCGGCTTCTTTTGATGACAACAGTAGTGGGCATCGACTCCAGCCAAGTCTACTACTAGTATTTCTGAACAATTGCAACTTGTGTTAAGCCTTCTTTGCGTCGCCGTAGCTTAAAATAGAATCTGATCCGATGATTCCACAACTTTACCAGTGGAGGGGGCCACTATTTTGTTCAAGTCATGGTCGTTCTCCGCATGTCGAAACTCATGCCCATTCCACACGCACTTTGGAAAACTCAGAGAACTGAACTTGACTAGTAGATCCCTTTGCATGTGTGCACTCAGCCTCGTCGATCTACGAATCTCCAAATAATAATACGTCGCACGGCGCGTTCGTGTCCACTCTGTTTACTACAGCTCTGAGGATTCTGATGAACCTATGAATGCGAGTGACATCCCTTGGCCTCGAAGCATACGCACCGTTGTCTGCTGGGGACCGCCGCGCGCCATCAGTGCAACGCAACCCATCCCGGGATCGGGAATTCGGGTTACCATCGTTCGTGTTGTTCCAAGGCCAGGCGCAGAATGATTTGATTCTCCTCCTCCACTCGCAGAATCCAAGAAGTCTTCAAGCTCAAACGGTCGGCATCAATCAGAGATTATTGATTGAGTGTCGCTGTAATTACCAAAGATTTTTTTTTTCATCTGATTACTACTGCTCGTGTATCGGACTGATGAGTACCATGGATGGCACGCTGTCATCAGCCGCCCCTCGTGATCCTGGCACGGATGCGCGGGCCCACATGGCAGACCCAGGTATCGGGATACGGTTGCCGCATCTACTAGCTCGAGCTGGTCCTTTTCCCCGGAAAGGCCTCACGCAATCAATCCATTGGATCGCGCAAAGGATGAGGAGAGGGAGAGACAGAAGAGCAGCAGCCAATAGGCGTACGTACAAAAATGATTTTTTTTTCTTTCTCTTTCTCTCTTCCCCTCCTTGTTTTTTCCTTTTATATATTCATACAACAATGAGCCTATGCGCATTGTTTAATGCCCAACTTCCAACAAGATCTTTGCCAAGTGTACTCGAGCACACGTAGACGCGGACACTGTCGCCGCCGCCGCGGTGACCTCACGTTCCAGTGGCGTCCGCGACGTCAACTTGCAGAATTATGGCGACCGCATCCTGGGCAATGCATGCGCCGGAGCCAAGATTTCCTTTCACTTATTTGTTGTGGGATTTTGCCTCTTTCGTCACAGCGCAACGACCCGTCATTTTTCTTTTGTAATGAAACAGTCGTGCGCGAGGGAGAAGTTAGTTGCGGTTTAGGTGCTCATTGATAAGAACCTGACGAAACATGTGGCGGTAAGATTATAAAGAAAGAGGACGCTCGTGAGTCACTTGATTTGTCGATTTTCCTATCCAATTGGCCGTGTACAATAGTGAAAACAAACAACATTTGAGTATCTGATCTTGTTAGAAAATCAGTGTTGGATAACTAATTTTCTACTTCGAGGTGAAGAAGATACGGAGTAATTAATTAAGCCGGAAGAACGGGGTACACACGATGCTGGGCGCGCCATGTGTGTTGTGAAAAATTCAAGTATCACGAGTAGTAAAGATGGCTGGATTTGTAAGATTTGGAAATGAAGTTTAGTGCTGTCGATCTGGAGTAGGGGTCTTAGAGCGCCACACACAGTATATATTAAGGATGTATCTGGTTGGAGGGTCAAGACGGGGGATGACTGAGTTCATCTCATTTTATGGATGCGATTTCAAGCCTGATTTCTCAAGAGCTTGTAAGTACAATTTTCATTATTTTTCTCTCACGAACACATCTCATGTAGTAGAATTGAATGGACGGAGACAAACAGCTAATTTATCGTTCCAAGGTAATCTTGGGCGCCAACTCACCTGTACCAACTATGACTGCCACCTTGCTCTATGTTAGCATCATTCCGTCCTGCCTTACTCCACGACCGCACCACAACTGCCAGCATCATGGCGCGACGTTGACAACAACCTACTCGTGAACAAGGTTTCAAAAACCATGGGAGAGGCAAAAACCGTCGGGGCGCGAGAACCGCAACAAAAGTAGCACAGAGAAATTTGAATTTGAAAGGTTTGAGATTTGAAACCTAATGGTATTCGCGATAAACTGTGCGAAGACCATAGTTTTGGGAAAAAAAAAACGTGGTGGAAAGGAAAAAATGGGTAAAAGTGAAAAAAATTAACTTGATGTTTTGGCATGACCTTTATTGCTTGTTTGCAATAATATAGTCAGATAAATTGCAAATTTTTCCTTGCATGCTCTCTTATGTTGGACATACATCTAGATGGACTATGTGTGACTAATGTGTCCAGCCATCTCTACTCACCATCCTGGCTTTTCATAATGTAATTGGGCGTCATGTGGCCAAATTTCCAACTAGATCAGCCGCACTATTTTTTTTCCTTTTCTCCTTTTTCTTCCAACATTTTTTTGGCAGACCAAATTAGCGATTTTCCGTGTCTTTGTTTCACAAATGGTCCTCATTCGTCTTCGTCGAGTAGAACTTGTAGGATTCTAGAAATGGTTTCAAATTGTAAAATTTTCATTTTTTTCTCATATTTTTTTTTAAAAATCAAATTTGAAAACTAGTGAACCGCACGTTTCAACGAAAACCACTGTTTTTGGGCGGTTTCTCGCGAGATTGAAATTCCTGCTCATAAGCTAACAACGTATGCAAAGCTTTTCACAAAATACACCATTTATTTTGAAAAAATAAAATAAAATACGTCATTTTGAGGCTGATGTAGAATTTGTGAAACCCCGTCTATCCATCAAACTAAAAATAAGACCGCTGGTGGCGAGTGATGGATGGGTCACTCTAATGCTTCCCACAGTGCGGCATCGCTGGTGGGACCCGCGAGATTGAGTAAAAAAGAGCGAACCCGTTCTCCATTAGCATCAGTCATCGTCCTCGGTTCTTCGTCGTCCTTACGTAGTCCTCTCTTTCCCCCAAACAGAGCATGGCAGCCACAGCCATGGCCGATTTGGATAGCTCCGACCATGTCTGTTGGCACAGCCGAGCCTTTCCACTCCTGGATAGTACCTGTACCAACTAATCCGTCCCCAGAGCAAACACGACCTGCCGAGATCCCCTCCCGCTCCTTCCGCATCGAATCAAATTGAGCAGAGGCTGCTCCTTCTTTCTCCCTCCCCGTTCCTCTTGCTCGAGGGGCCGAGCGAGACCAGCCCGCCGGCGGCGCGCCCCTCCACTCCGTCCCCAGGTGAGAATCGAGATCTCCCTCGCCATCCTCTAGAAAATCATCCCCCTTCCTTTTGTAGTTGACATTTAGGCTGGACCTAGTGTTGATGGGTCGATCCCGAAGATTTTATTATCCCAATCGGGGATGATGTGGGGACTGGGAGGGGAATTTTCATCTCTCGGAGGAGAAAGGTCTCTCTGCTCAGCTGGCGTTAGGCAGGGCCGGGATGATATCGGGATTGGGAGGGGATTTTCCGTCTCTCGGAGCCACTGGTGATGATAGCTAGGTAGCTACTCCCTTATAGAACTGGTTATTAGGGTTCGTTGAACTATTGACGGTTGACTCGTCTCCTCATCTTTTTTCTTGTCTGACGAGTTGACATCCAAACAGCTGTACATTCATTTTCCTTTTCTTCGGCAGAGTATCTTAATGAGAATTGGGCCTTCCGTGCTGTTTCCGTTGATCTTATCTATGCTTTGTTGATAATTTTGGATATGGGAAGTGGGTCTGCCCATGGATACTGTATGACACACTGTGCATCTTGTTTGTTATAGATCTTTTCACACTTCTCACTATACCATTTGATGGACAGGTTATTTCCTCGGAACTCATTCAGCTTAGGAAGTGCTCATCCAGGTTATCCATTGAGTAGCTCATAACAGTGGAGATACTTATTATACAGGGGGGTTTTTCATTGCCATCCCATTGTTGTCTTGTGCTGTGAAGATCACAGAAGCAGGTTGGCTTTACTCCCCGGGGTAATGGGAATTACAGCATGATAAATGCATGCTTCTTGATTTGGTAATTAGTCAATTATCACCTTAATTATAGCTTTGGTAATTAGCTTCTTTTGGTAGCTGTATTTTTGTTTGACATAACGTAGGCAGTTGTTATGCTTCCTTAGCAGTTTCTCACCTCGCTCTGTTATGTTCACCTATCAGTGCTTAGTACACTGTCCATTGTAGATGACAGTATCTAGCTGCGCATCTTAAAAGCATTTCCAAATTTTTTCTGCATTGGTTTATTGGCATGCCGATGCCATAAGAAATTTAAATTTATGTGTAATTTGTGCTCCATGAAATAGGCCTCGGAGTTGCAGTTAGGCATCATGTTTGTAGCCGAAATCTGCAACACATCAAAATAAAGTTGTGGCGAGCGAGACCAGCCCGCCGGCGGCGCGCCGCCCACTCCGTCCCCAGGTGAGAATCGAGATCTCCCTCGCCATCCTCTAGAAAATCATCCCCCTTCCTTTTGTAGTTGACATTTAGGCTGGACCTAGTGTTGATGGGTCGATCCCGAAGATTTTATTATCCCAATCGGGGATGATGTGGGGACTGGGAGGGGAATTTTCATCTCTCGGAGGAGAAAGGTCTCTCTGCTCAGCTGGCGTTAGGCAGGGCCGGGATGATATCGGGATTGGGAGGGGATTTTCCGTCTCTCGGAGCCACTGGTGATGATAGCTAGGTAGCTACTCCCTTATAGAACTGGTTATTAGGGTTCGTTGAACTATTGACGGTTGACTCGTCTCCTCATCTTTTTTCTTGTCTGACGAGTTGACATCCAAACAGCTGTACATTCATTTTCCTTTTCTTCGGCAGAGTATCTTAATGAGAATTGGGCCTTCCGTGCTGTTTCCGTTGATCTTATCTATGCTTTGTTGATAATTTTGGATATGGGAAGTGGGTCTGCCCATGGATACTGTATGACACACTGTGCATCTTGTTTGTTATAGATCTTTTCACACTTCTCACTATACCATTTGATGGACAGGTTATTTCCTCGGAACTCATTCAGCTTAGGAAGTGCTCATCCAGGTTATCCATTGAGTAGCTCATAACAGTGGAGATACTTATTATACAGGGGGGTTTTTCATTGCCATCCCATTGTTGTCTTGTGCTGTGAAGATCACAGAAGCAGGTTGGCTTTACTCCCCGGGGTAATGGGAATTACAGCATGATAAATGCATGCTTCTTGATTTGGTAATTAGTCAATTATCACCTTAATTATAGCTTTGGTAATTAGCTTCTTTTGGTAGCTGTATTTTTGTTTGACATAACGTAGGCAGTTGTTATGCTTCCTTAGCAGTTTCTCACCTCGCTCTGTTATGTTCACCTATCAGTGCTTAGTACACTGTCCATTGTAGATGACAGTATCTAGCTGCGCATCTTAAAAGCATTTCCAAATTTTTTCTGCATTGGTTTATTGGCATGCCGATGCCATAAGAAATTTAAATTTATGTGTAATTTGTGCTCCATGAAATAGGCCTCGGAGTTGCAGTTAGGCATCATGTTTGTAGCCGAAATCTGCAACACATCAAAATAAAGTTGTAGCATCCAGATTTTTTCTTTCTTTCTCAAACACGCAGGAGAGCTGCATATCTTTATATTTAAGAGAGAAGAAAAAGGGCTGAGTACATCAGGTTCCAAACCCCTGTCCAGGAGTTAATGGAACCTATTCAGTCTTACATAATTACATGATCACCAAACCAATCCTACACGATCCTAGCTAAGGAAGTTTAAGCTTCACTACCAGCTCGACCTGGACAGAGCTCTTGCAGCTTTTTTGCACCTGCAAGACACCACAAATGAGCTTCATCCAGATGACTAAATGTCTGTTCATAATCTTTAAATTTGCAAGAAATAATTTGTTCTCTTGTAAGCTGCTGCTTTCTTTTGTTAGTTTCTTTCTTTAACCACTAAATGCATTCTTGCTCTTTTCCTTATTTGAGACTTTTACTGCAAAGCGGCGTGTTGACTTATGATTCAGCGTTGTGCCACTGGATCATTGGACAGGTTACATCGATAATGGGGGCAAAAGTAGAAGGTGAAAGCTTTATGCCTGGATATTATGCCACAATGGATCTCAATGCGGAAGCAAATGGTAGGTGGAGTCCATACTATGAGGAGAAGACGCCAAATGGCCAGATGTGCAGCGGCTTTACAACAAAGTCGGCAAATGGTTTTTCCAATTTTGACAAAGAAATGCTCAAGCACACAATGCTCGAACATGATGCTGTATTTAGGCAACAGGTGAGCGCACATAAAATCCCCCCCC